>OMPJ01030753.1:3618-16922 GCA_900312935.1 Carapus acus
CAATAATATAATAAAATGATCAATAATAACTAAATAATAAAAATAAATAAAATCAATAAATAAAAAATCGAATAAATAAGCACATACTACCAAAATAGTAAATAATAAAGTAAAGAAAATAAAGGCTATAAATAAGTAATACTAAAATAGTAAAAAATAAAGTAATAAATAATAAGACAAAATTAAATAAAATTAAATTAACTTAAAAAATAATTAATTTAAATTTGATTAAATTAAATCAATTAAAGAATGTTGTTTATTCAAACTATTTTCTCTTCATTATATGGAATTTTTACTGCTAGATGGAGAAACACGAATGTTAATTCACTGATAGTCAGTCTGCAATGCTGAAGCCACACACACATTCATTTGCATACACTCACGCACACACACATGCATGCAAACGCACACTCGCACACACTTTCACACACAAACACAAACGTGCACACAGATAGGCCTCCCCTGAACTGATAAGAGGCAAGCACGTGGGTGTGCAAGCGATAGAGAACTACAGAGATACACACGAGTAGGGTGCATATGCACGTGCGTGTCTGCGTGTCTGTGTGTGTGTGCCAACGGAGGATGTTTTTATATTGGGCAACAATACCACATCTCCTCTCTCAGAAATGAGGGTGTGGCCTTAAAGCCACACGCCTCCAAAGCAGCAGCCCCTGCAGAATGAGCTGTGATTGCTGCCGCACACATTCACGTTGTTTTGCATTCCTGCTGCCTGCTGATGCAGCAATTAAGGCTGCATTTGTTTTGGTCTTTGTTTCCCTTCACCGTGATGATAATGAGCTGCGGGGCTCCGTACAGGTGCTCCTGTCTCTCCGCTCTAATCACCCTCTGTGCGCGCTCCTGCGTCTCAGCTCAGTTTTCAACTTGAATAGGTAATCTCCCTCTTTCTCTTTCTCTCCCTCTCTTTCTCCCCCCTCGTCCTCATCTGCCTTGTCTTCACTCTTTTTCACAACTTCTCGCCATTTCCTCCTCTCTTTCCTTTATCGCTCAGTTGCATACCCAATTAGCGGACGGCCTTCCGTCTCCATTATAAAGCAAGTGTCCCCCGCCCAGAGTAATCACTTCATCTGTTTTGGGTGGAAAAAAAAAATGAAAAAATATCTCTCTTCCGCCTAAGCTTGAGAAGATATGTTTGCACGTGCATTATGTTTCCACAGAAATGAAAGAGACTTGTTTTTTTGGCCTTTGCATTTAAATACCAAGGTGGATACAAAGCAAAAAAAAGCGTCGCTATTCTGAGACTCCTTCGCTCACATCACCCGTCAGTGTTGGTGCGCCACTCGCACCCTCTTAGGCACCTTCATCTCCCATCCTGTTTATCTTTCCCTCTCCATCTCCTCCTCCCGTCTCATCAGAGTAGAACTACATCACACAGAGTGGACTGCGAATCATCAGATGTTTACACGCTGTCAAACAGACACATCCTATCCTCTCTGCCAACATCAGAAATAAATGGTACTTTTACCGCCCTTAAAGATCGGCTTCACATCATTTGAACTCAAAATCAGACCACACACACACACACAGACAATGAGGATTAAAAGCAGTGCTCTCATTGTGCTGTTCTATTATAACACCCAAGTGTGAAGTTTTCCATACCTGACCAAAGTAACCAGTTTCAGGCATTACATCATTTTACTGTGACACTTGGCAGATGGCGAATGGAAGGAAGAACCTCAGAAAAGGAATATAAACACATCCAACGTGACCACCAATTTGAGGACGGATGTGACAGGATGGACGTCTCGGTCTGACCTCCCACGCGACGAGAGATGAAAAGCGCAACTGAGGGCAGCCTGACTTTATTCAGTTTTTTGGAAAAACAAAGCCACAATTCTAAGTCCCATTATTTCTGTCTGTGCTGAAACACAGTGACAGTTGGTTGTTTCTATGCATCTATAGGTGAATAAGATCCATTATGACTGCGCCAGCATGAGTAAGGCTGAGTAATATGAAGGTACTCCACACATAACTGCATCTGGCAGCAAGTCTGCCGTCTGCTATTTGTCCTCTGGTAAACATTTGTCATTGAGGAGCGCAGCTCTGGTCCAACTTCCTCTTCATTAGAGGTCAAGAGGTTAGCACCTGCTCTGGAAGGAGAAGGAGTGTGTACCTGGGAGCATCGCAGTAAATCCTCAGCAGAGGAAAAATGGGGATCTGTGCGCTCCTTGTGCCAGCGTTCACATTTTCAGAGCTGGGCAGAGGGCCACAGACACACTTAAATCCTACATCCATTCCCAAGGACACAGTCCAAATGGCCATGGGGAGAAATATGAGGTGGAGCACGAGTGCATGTGAACATTTATGTGTTTCTGCATGTGTGTGTGCGTCTGTAGCGGATTTACTGTGTGTATCTGGGAGCACTGAAAGCTTGTGTGTGTGACCAAACCTGCAATTTGTCGTGTGCGTCAGCTCAGAAATGTGACCCTCACCCAGTGACTTCATTTATTCATTCTTCATTTTCACTGAGGGCCAAATCAGCATGGCAGTGGCCACAAGCACTAATGGGCCACATACAATGACGGAGAGGGCCAAATTTGGCCTGTGGGCCTTGAATTCTACATCTGTGGTGTACTGATAGTCATTCAAGAGCTCGTGGGCCAAATGCAATGACGCTGTGGGCTGCATTTGGCCCACGGGCCTTGAATTCTACACCTGTGATATGTTGACAGTAACTCAAGAGCTCATGGGCCACATACAATGATGCTGTGGGCCACATTTGGCCCGCGGGCCTCGAGTTTGACCCATGTGATGTGAACAGTGTGACCTCACAAGAGTACGAGGGCTCGTTATTCCTCTCTCTACGCTGCCACGTACAAAAACATTCATCGTCTGTCATTAAAGCAGATGCACAATTATCCCGATGTGAGCTTGAGTAATTTGGAGCAATGTGCTGTAACCAGAGAACAACATTTATGTGGTGTGCTGTATGGAGGGCTGATTTAATTATAAATCAACAATCCAGATCTCCCAAGAGGAGGAGAATAAGACTAATTACAGGAAAGATAGACTAATAAAAGCACATTTCTTTAAGAAGCCAACAGGATGTCTTGTGTTATAATTGGACCCAAACTCCTTGATGAGGCCTGTAACAATACAACCGACACGCTTTGAAGCAGTCAGAGCTTGGAGGATGGTGTGGGCTTTGAATGTGGTTTCTGAGAGTCGCTGCAGGAGGTATGACGCATTATTTACACACATTGCACAACAGGATACTTTGCAAAGTCATATCTAAAATTTGCAATTGCCAGATAATGGTTGCAGAATGTAGCTATGGACAGCAGTGCTGGAATCGACTAGGGCCACTTCTTGGGCAATTCCATTTATCACTGACCGATTTAAACACATTGATGTTATGCAGTTAGCAATCCTTGACACAGAAAAAACAGCTTAAATATACAAACAAAAAAAAATGTTAATGATTTTAGTTGCACTACTGCAACTATCACCATCATACCAACGATGAAGGCCTCACTGTAAATTACAATAAAATGGAGGAGTTTACTCCAGTACGAGTAAAAGTCTTGTACATCATAATTTTTGATAAATACAAAGTGAAATATTTATTTGTTATCATTTCTGCCAAATGTAAAAAAGAAATAATTCTACATACCATTCTGAGGAGCTGGATCTGTGTTAAAGCCAAATTTAAGGACACCAAAGATTGTCCAAATATGGACAAATACAGGTTTGGAATGTTTCACTGTGTGCGAAACATCCCGACAATGTGACGGTTTCACGTCTCGAACTGAATTTCTGAAACTTCTGAAACTTCAGCGCGTGCTTCTCATTTACTGCCACCGCTCTCCTTCCCACAAACTATTCAGGTTAAGCGCCTTTGGGAGCCCATCAGCTAAATTGTTTCAGATAGCGGGAGCACGGCAGGTAAAGCCGCCGTGTCCCGTTTTCAGTCGTACGCAGCGTTTCTGCGGCAGAATAGTGTGAAAAAGCTTACGAAAGTAACAGAGCATGAAACTGGGAGCTGCTTCTAAGCCAAATGCCATGTTGGTGTTGGTGTGATGCGAATTCTTAGGACAAGGTCTTTTCTATTGTTGTGGATAAGTGTGTGTGCGGGTGGGAAGGTGAAATACACTCCGACAATATGAATGAACTGTCCGTGTCATGTGTGTTTGTTGTGTTAGCTGTTAACCTCCATTTTTTCCCCCCATCATCCTCCTCGTCCTCATCTCATCGCTGACACTTCTCCTCTTTGTCCCTCGCTGTGGAGAAAGTTTATGACCTGTGGACCAGGCCACATTCACATGCCGAGTGCCGATAAAATCCTTCACAAACACATCAAGCACATGCATATGTAAATTGAGAGACACACACAAACACTCTAAGTCCACCTTGCTCGACCCTCTTCGCTTTCCTCTGCATTTTGCTACTTCATTACACCCTTTTTTCTCTTATCTCCTCTACTCCCTTGTTGTGTACTTGCACGTTTATCTCTCTCTCTCTCTCTCTCTCTCTTGCATCATGTGACTTTCAACTGCAGTTGCTATGGTTACCGTCCTCGTATCCCAGGAATGCCATCTTGGCACTGAATGGCTCTCCTTTCTTCAGTTTCGTCCCGCCCGTCCATCCTTTCGCACCATCCCCTCCTCTCATCCCAACAGTCGTGCTCCTCCGTCCATCACTTCATCCCCCTTTTTCTCCACAAACCCTCCCCCCAACCACTCGTTTCCCAACCTCCTCCTCCTCCTTCCTCCCTTCCCATTTCCTACCCTCCACCCTCTTCGCGACATGGATGCGTGGTGCAAGTCTGAGTTGATGATGTCAAATCCCATTTACACGCCAAACTGTTTTTCTCTCTCTCAGCTGTTTTTCTTTACCCGTTTTCATCCGTTTTTCAGTGATGGATGAATAATGCTACGTTTCCAAAGCAACACTCTCTGTCTCCCTCTCCCTCCCTGTCTGTGGCGGTTGCTAAATAATGGAGGTGATGAAATATTTAATTGTTGTTCTGCCCTCCTGCAGATCACCCCAGTGGAGCCACAACTCGTGCCTGTGTGTGTGTGTGTGTGTGTGTGTGTGTGTGTGCTGACTGGGGATGTGGGGGGCACTTCCGTTGCCGCCCTCATAGGGCATCCTGCAACCGCACCCAACACACCAGATGCATACAAAGCACAGTCAAAGGGACGGAGAGTCCACTCCTGACGACACAATCGCACAATAACAGCCGGAGGAGACAAAAACAAGTGCACCTCAAGTGCTCACACACGGAGGGAACGAGAATGAGGAGAGAGGGGGAGGAACAAAGCAAAGGAGGAACTGTGATTTCTCAACAAAATGTAAAGCGCTCGCACGAGACCATTAAAGCTGCGAGCAGATGAATGTGCTCGCATCCATTTCCGTGGTAGTTCACTGTGTTTACGTCTCTTGTAAAATATAAAACGGACGGCGAGGCTTGCAAAGACAACTCAACGGCAGTAAAATTATTGTCCAAATCACGTAAGAGGAAAAATTTTGAAGAACAGAGTACATTTTAAAGCCCGTATGTACATATTTTGAGGAACAGCTTCTGGTGGTTGCGGTTTGTCCACACGGGCACGCCTGGGACGTCTCTGTCCTCTGCAGGTGTACCGAGCCTTCCTGGCACAATGAACCCAAACTGAATCCGAGACTGTGTGGTTACACAGTCTCGCACGTAGACGTCCACACCGTGGGAGGTCCACAACGTACGAAAGCCACATTATAGTTCTCTCGGTCATGCCGGCATGTCTAATGTGCAGCTTTGCAGCGGGTAAGATGTTCTGTGGAAAAACCTGTGTGTGATTACTAACCCAAAGGAAAAAGCTGTGTGGTGGCAAAAAATAAACTGGATTGAAGTAGAAATGTCTGTTATGATCCCACAACTTGTATGTTGGATTTCAAACAAGTTAAGTTTCATTTCACTTTCAGACCACCAAGCGCTGAGCTCTCAAAGATGTGATTATTCCCCTCCAGAGGACGCCGCTCCCAGAAAATAAAGGTGGTCAGAAATGGTCAGAAAACAAAGGAAAAGGTCGTATTGAAAAATTGAAATGACGCTAAAACTTGAATGATTCATGCATAATATTATGGGATTAAGATTTGTTTGAACCACCAAAGGCGCTTGTGTCAAACAGTTTTATGTCGACTGAAAACACTGTTAAAACTAATGCTGACACACAAGCAGGGGTGTGTGTGTGTGTGTGTGTGTGTGTGTGAGCGCGCTCTCCTCGCCAGTGTGACAGATGGCTTGGCGCTGATCAGTTTTGCAAACCGTGTGCTGTCAATCTCTGCAAAGGTCCTCAATCGCACACACCGTCAACAATCCAGATCCAGTCCGGATCACCACTCCACCTCTTCGGAATCTGTGCAACATCTGATGATTCACATCACTCGGGCTGTCACAGCCATTGTATTTGTTATCCGACACCATGTGGAATCACCTTCTCAGCACCATGATACTTTCATGAGGGTTCCCTACCACTGGTGTCACATTTATGGCCCGTGGGCCGGATGCGGCCCGCGGAATCATTTCATGTGGCCCTCGAGCGCTTTAGCGACTGTTTCTATATACCACAGGAATCAATTCAAGGCCCACGGGCCGAATGTAGCCTGCTGCATCACTGTATGCATCGGAGCAGGTGCAATGCAGACCCTCGAAAAGTTGTTTCAGAAATACGATAAAGTCCACTGTGCACATGCAGAGCAGTTTGAGGAGCCAAGTAAGGGTGGGCAGAGGGGACAAAATAGCACAAGCTGCAAACACACTTGAAAAAAAATAGAACAGGCTGAGGTCCAACTTTTACCGCGTTGTGTTGAACCCTTTAATGCTAACAACCCAAGTTTATGGGCAGTATAATTTAGATTTATATAGTTTATAGGTGCATTTTATATAGTGTATTGGTAGGTTTATAGGTACAATATATTATGCACACAATTGCCGCAAGTGTGTTAGACGGACCATGACCCCGAATTCCTGCTGGAGTCATCGATGTAAAACAATAGTCAAGAATGTGTCTGTGGTCGACCAATCTCGACAAAAATATACGCAGCTTTATGAGCGGCACACAGCAGTCGCCTCGCTGAGCTTTTACGTTTTTAACAACTGCACCCGCGCTAACCTTTGCACACAAGGAACACTCAGATATTCACACTCACCAGCAAGTCCATCTGTCCTTGTCAACATTATTTTTCTTTAAAAAAAAAGGGGTGGAGGTGGGGGGTGGGGGCTGATAACAAGGGTTGTGCATAAGCAGAGTGCAGGTAGGCGAGCGGGAGAGGGAGGAGATGGGAGACTGTTATTCCTCTACCTTTTTATCTCCCTCACCAATGCCTGTGTCATCCCCCTGTTTACATCTATCTCTTTTCCCCTATTTCCATGCAAACTAAGACCAAAATCTTGTTCGTGGACTGTTCTTCCTCCTCGATGAGAAAAGGAGCACTATGGGTCTCAGTATTTTTTTTCAAAAATGTACAGTTAATACAGTTTTTGTAAGTGCAGCAGTTTGTTGGTTTAATGTTTAGCATTAATATATAGAGCATGGAGAAATATTGCTATTGGGGAATGCTAAAAAAAAATGTATGGGAGGATTTTGCTTTCAACAGACTATTTGTGCTTGCAGAAATCTTCCTATGCAAGTTGGTCACCGATCACTGAAGCACAATCCCAGCTTTTCCCTTAATTCGGCCTTAAATTTCCCCTCCTTGGGACAGGAGCTGTCTCATTAAATCTCTGTGTTTATGCTCCGGCATACTCTTCATCTGGTTTTCTTGCAGCAAGCGGTGGCTTCCTGTTCCTTTCCCTCATCCAGACCACCTCTCTTTGCCTCTGTTGTCCTTTTTAAGGTCTATATTTGGAATTTGTAAATCTTTGAGCTGTCATCACACCTCCCTCCACACACATGCACACTACATGTACTTACACAGAATCGCACGCATGCACTTACACACACATCCGACACGAGTGACTCACAACAGAGCCCGGAATCTGAAAAACAAAAATGCAAACACGGAACAGGCCAACGAGTACGTTTCACTGCAGGAGCTAAAATATTTGCCTTTGACGTCACATCGCGTGCATAGAATAACGTTCATGATCTGAATCTGAATACAAATCACTGGAAGAAATTAGAGTTATCAGCAGTCCTCCGCAGAAATAGAACGGATGGCAGAGATAAACGGATGATTAACGACATTAATAAAAACAAATGTTGGGAAGGCTACTCTGTCAGAGCTAATGCGCAGGATACGCGGCTGGCTTGGGGCAGATATGCACCTCATATTTCAAATATCGCCTGTGCTTGGCTTCTATATATTTGAGCCAATATTTGGGTCCCCTATCACCTGCCTGAGTACAGTGCAACTGCTACATCTAATAAATCTGAGTGAATTTGCATGACCTCCATGTGTTTTGGTGATTTTTCCTCATGCATACACTTTGGGCCAGGCTTATGGGTAAATCAAAAATATTTCAAGTACGTAGATACTTTATTGATCCATTGATCTAATGAGCCATTGGATAGTCAGTAGACACAAACTGCTAAATGACTAAATGAACAAGCCCCGTCGTAGTACTCCTGCCTTGACAAGCAGAAGCAGAATTAGCTCCTGCTAACCAGCAGGTGGTATGTCATAGAAATTACCGCAGATTTCAATGTAAGGCAGAGAAAAATATGATTGCTTAACAACTGTGTGAGTGGTGCGCTGTGAATAGAAAACGAAAAAAATAGGTGTGGTGTGAACTGATATTTCAACTCCAGAATCGACCCCTAAATGGACACATTGGATATCTTAAGTATCAATATTTTCGTATTGATCCGCGAATCATTTGCTATGCGTAATACGTTGCTGTCTATTCTCAGCGCAGTACATAATATATCACTGTGCCTGGTGCAATACATAATACATCACTATCCTCGGTGCAATACTTGCTGACGTGTATCCTTGTGTCTATCAGGATGTCTGCTCTCCTCGCTACACAATACAGAGTAAACTGCTGCACTGTGCTGCTGTACCATACTGTATATTATTGTATGGTGGAAAGAGTCAGCACACACCTTCTCTTATTCGTTGGTATTCTGGTCCATCTCTCTGTATCTACATCAGTGTCTGCATTAGTATTCCATATTCCTGGTTTAGTTGTTGCGAAGCTCTGTTTCTGTGCTACTTTCCTTTAGAGCTGCAGGGGCTTTGAATCTCCAGAGGAGAAGCTCCACAATGGATTATCTATCTATGGATCTATCTATTGTTATCCATCCATCCATCCATCTAAGCCCCGCAAGGAGCACTCAAGGCACCTGCCAGGCATCTTCTAAGATGTGGGGAGTAATTACTATTGACATGTTAGCAGACTCTTCACATAGTATTACCTCTACTACTATCAAAATAATAATTACTAGTAATACTTTTAATCTGTGTGGCTTTATTATTTTAGAAGTTTGTATCAAACAGCCCCTGTTGACCCTTCGTACTACTCAGTGCCGATGAAGTAGCCCTCACAGAGTCTCCCAAAGGTCGGTGACCCCTGTTCTAATCCATGTCAGCCTCATTTGTTTGGAGGTGTGTGTGCTCCACATACTGAGGATCTGGCCTGCCTCCAGCACCGCCCTTTGTTCCCAGCAGCTGAGAGTCCCTCCTCGTCTACATAGTGTCCACGGCAAAGTTAATGTCTGTGAGCTTTGTGCAACACCCCATGTGACACTGGGCCATATGAATACTATTTCATTGACTGATAACCTGGCTGGTTGAAGGGAGAAACAGTTTCTGATGTTGTTTTTGTAACCTGTTTTAGCAACTGTGTGCCACATCTGAATTTTGGCACCTCTGGGTGTCGGAACTCAGGTTTTGAAGTCTTTGACGGGTCCAACTAGCACGACGAGGAACTGTTTTGAGGCTTTAATCTGGAGAGCGGAAGCCAAAATTTCACCACTGATTGCACTCAAAACAAGTCCACAGAAAGAACTTCATATTGCAACGTGGTTCACAACATCTCTTAACCAATTGGAGTTTGATTTGAGTTTGTCACGATGCTGTCATCACCCCAAAGGCGAAAGCAGGACAAATCCAGGGCACATTAGGAGGACCACTTCTCACAGCTGGGTTGGGAGAGTTCACCGATCCTCAGGAGTAAAGAGGGGACGAGCGGCGAGGCTGCTGTGCTGTTTTCATGACCCGGATTGGATGAAAAGCTCGAAAATGCGACATGGATGAGCGATCATTCAAAATGGTGAGATGAGTGTGTCCTCCTGCGTCCTTCTGTGTTCGGCTGCAAGTGTGTGATGTTGCTGTCTTATCTGTCAGCGGCGCATAATTACCAAACACGCGGCCTTGCAGAATTCAGATGATGAGTGAACCGATTCTGAGTGTGCGCATGCATCAAAAAGAATCACTTACCTACGCACATGCGACAATCCTACGATTTGAGGTCATTACAATCTGAAAAATGGATCTCTGAAACAGATTATGCACGCAACTTCGGCGCAACGCGGCAGACTGTCGGAGGAATTAATCATGTTTTCGCGACAAAATCATTACAAGTATTACATCGTTGAAATGTGGACAAACCGATATAAATCTCTGCACAGTAATTCACAAATCTACGGCATTGAAATAAAGCACTGTTCTCCATTTTTAACCTGTTCTATGGAGTCAGTGATACATAAACAACAACAACAACAGTGTTTTCAATCCATACAGTCCATCACAGCAGAGGTATCAAATGTGAATCGGTGCACTGAGTGTAGCTGCATGCTGATGTAAACCAAACCCTCTGTGTATTAGCTGAGCGAGGAAAGGGGGGGAGGAGATGGATATACGGCTTCGGAGGAGAGATTTGGGGAGTGGAGGAGGAGGAAAATGTGTGCAAAGAGGTCCACGGCTATGAGAACGAGGGGGTTGGGGATGTTGAGGCTCCCATTCCGACCAATAACGCAGAACCAGCCGAAGCCTAAACTCAGCGGCCAATCATACGCCCTGTATGTGGTCAGGTGACAGCATGGCTGCCTGTTACTTGGATGGAGCGGGTTAGCCTGGTTGCTACGGTAACATGCTGGTATCCTAGCGAGTGGTTTGTGGACTAAAAATGAAAAATGTAAAAAAAGGGAAAGAAGACAAGCTCCCAATAAACTTGCATTTGAGTGCAGAGGAGTCAGTAACAGAGAGAGAGAGAACCCACAAATATACACGCAGAGACACACACGTACACGTACACACGGATCCACACACATCTGTGTGTAGGCATTGGGATTGTGAGGCCAACGTCGGTGATAAGAACTGCCCAATCAGATCGTCTTGTTTGCACAAACACACACTTGGTCGCCAGGACAGATTGTATGTCAACAGCGAGCGTCTATTCGGCACTCAGTGATGAATAATGATAGCACACATCCCACACACACAAAAACAGACACACACACACACACGCAGACACTCTTAGGGGACTTGGGGCAAACAGGGGATATTTGATTGTGCGGCGCTAGATGTGATTGTGTATGTCTGTGCATCAGAGGAGAGTAAACTGTGTCATCTTATCCTCAATGCACTTGAAAAGTCACAAGGTTTTACAGTTTGTTACATTGTTTAATAGCAAAATTGGTGCATTTTGCCACATTACTTCATCTCAATAACTAAGGGTTGAAAAACAATACTGGAAAAATGCTAATTATCAGGAATCAGGAATCTTATGTTGTCGTTACTGTTTGCATGGTGCAGTGAAATTAAGGTGCAGAGTTCCAGTGGAATTGGTAAAAAAATGAAAAAGAGAAAAAGAAGAGGAAACTATATACAAAAGAAATATATACAGACAACTATATACAGGATAGTATAAATAGATGGTATAAATAGTAGCAGCGATGATGGAGTGGGAAGGATTGACCAGAGTGTTCTCATTGTGGTTGGAAAGATCTAGTATTTCACTTATCTACTATTTCACTAATTCATGAGGAAAATTAACACAGGCTACATATAAAAATCCCACATTATACGATTGCTTTTAAGGCCTAAATGTAATTTTTCAAACATGCATTTCACAGACCGATATCTGCGAAATATGTTTTCACTACCACTGCCTCTGGGAATGTCAGTATGTGTGTGTGTGAGAGGTACTGCTGACGGTGTACAGATGTAAATCTGATTCAAACACCAACCAAAGACTTTTCAGCTGAGCGGCATGTGTGTGTGCGCGTGTGTCCGTGTGTGTGTCAGCACCCTGCGGGCACCAATTTCTACGAGGCTAGAGAGCAGCAGCGATGCAGTTGGTGCCTGGCTGACTGAGCACTTTAAAAGTAGACTCCCTTGCATACATGCGCGCATGCACACACACACACACGCACGCACGTACACACACAAATGCACGGGCACACACTCACTCACTTACACACACACTTTTCAAAGTCTGCTCACTCTTTTTCACACTCAGCCCATTACAGACTGAAAGCTCTGGCACACATGCAGTATACACAACCCCCCTCCCCCCCTCATACACACACACACACAAACACACACAAGCATGCAGTGGTGGGGGCAGTGAGGCGTATTAGTTTATGGATGATAGAACTCATACAAGACCCGCTGTGGCTGTCAAATCACAAAAAACCATGCGGACACTTCTTGCCCTCCTGCTCTGTCGCCTGGAGCAGTTACTCAGCCGGAGCCTCCAATAGCCGGGGCGGCCAGTTCATTCTTTATCTGCACTCTATTACTAAGTGTTAAGTGAGAGGTGTTATTTAACGGCACCCAGCAGTAGAAAGTCTGGGCACAGGGGCAAAGAAGATAATTCAACCTTAACATTCATGCAATTTGCTGTGCTGGTGCAAGAAGCGAGAAGAGGACAAAGACGAACAATAACTACTATTCACTGTTGGATTATTTATCCATGTCAGCATAACCCTGGTTTTGCTTGGTTGTTTGTTAGTGCCTACATGAAAAAAAACTGAAAGATGGGAGATGTGTGCAGAAAAATGGATAGAAATAATCTAAATATTGTACGTTGGCATACACTGTGTAAGCAGCACACGAATGCTAAAAGCTTGTTAATAAAAAATACTAATGCATCTTTTCCTGTGATTCATCTATTCTTGTCTATTCTTGTTACTTGTCACCTAATGATCATAAGAGTTCACAGTTTTTGACTTGGGCTTTAATTGCTAAGAGGCACTTGCACAAGTAAGAGACACGAGTAAAAAAAAAAAGTATTGTTTTTGCATTTGTCAATTGAAAAGATTGAACGGTATTGCCAAAGTGTGTGAGTCTACATGTGTGTCGGTTCACAGGGAAGAATGTTTGCTGCTGGATAGGAGGGGCTGAAGAAATAAAAT
>OMPJ01030872.1:6221-66539 GCA_900312935.1 Carapus acus
GCACACACACACACACACACACACACACACATCTTCTCCCTCCTCCCTGTGCCTTAATCATTTACCTTTGTGAAGTTCAGCGTATTAGACTTCGGAGTTGAATGGTCTCCACTTGCTGTCACAGGAATCATCTTTACCTTGAGCGTAATGTAGTGTGCCCGTCCAATGAATTGGTAGATCATTCAAAAGCGGCTGTCCGACCCCTCCGCCAATAAGCGGTGTTTTTTGCCATGCTCCCTCTGTGTTTAGATACTGTAAAAAGCTCCTCTCATCGTTTTCAAGCGTCACTCTCACTCGGTCCACTCATCTCGCTTCCGTCCCTCTTTTGAGCGTGTCTATTTCTGTAGGCTCTCCATGACAGTGGTCATTGGTGGTTTTATTATTCACCTTCTGTCTCAGTTTGTATCCCAAACACTTTCTTTCCCACTTGACTGATGGTAGATGAGTCAATTATTCTACCCTGGTGAGGGAATTGATCTTTGTCTCGCTGGAGCTGTTCAGTACCATGCCTTCTTGCTAGATGGCGACAGAATGACAGTTATACTTTGTACAAGCTGTCAGGGATAATTGCCATAAAAGGTACTTGATGCATCTACTGTTAACGCATTTCATGTATGTCTCAACTTGCACTTTTATATTCCTTTCATCTACCGAAGACACTTGTTTCTCCATTGCATGTAGGTAGGTTGAAAGGTAGGTACTTTACAGATCCATTGATCTGGCGATACACAAAATTAAAGGTCCCAACAGCTAAGAGCGATACTGAGTGGGGGAGGGAAACTAGGTAATACACATGATGCAATATATAGAGAAGTAAACAATATACAAAGCTGGGGTAGAGGCAATAGCTGCAAGTCCCTGGGCTTGAATATCAAGAGACAAACAAGATTTTGAGGACTAGCTTGATGCAGGCTTGCGCAAAGGCGACTGTAGTGGTCCCTACAGAGGCAGGTTGCTTCAACATCTCTGCCCACCTCTTGGATTCGATGTTGGCGAATGGCGGAGTGAAAGAGTGGCAACTCTTGCTCGCCACTGACAAGAGGACGTCTGCCACTTCAATTGAATTCCTTTAGACACAATTAATGTCATCCTCTGTTCGGGGGTTTATCTCATATTAATGCTGGCGGGTCCAAGGCTATGAGCTGACAAATGAATTAAATGATGGAGCAAAAAGAATTAAGTAGTGGTGAAAGACAAGATGGATGCCAGTGGATCGGTAATGACCTTTTCTGTGTCACTTTTACGTGCTTGTGCTCTGTGAATCCCAGCGCTGCAATACGATGGTGTTTTGAAGCGGCTGAGTTCTCTTTGAGCCCTGTGCCGATGCCAATCAACTTTTTTTTCCAGTATTTACGCCCTGGAATTATATTGGCTTGCTCATTTTGACATATTCTATTCTTTCCTGTTGTGTGGGTTCCCACATTGCAGAGCTTATTTTATCTAAAATGAAAGGATTCTTCCCTTGAAGGCATCTTGAAGGCTAATTCCTCAGATCAAATGCCAGACACAAAAGGCTGCTGGAGTGCAGTATTCGTCAACAGGAGCCCATGGGGGATTTCTGTGCGAAGTGAAATATTATTGGGGCTTAAAACATAGATGAAAGTCCTGACATCGGGCAATTTCCATCACACTCACTGGTGGGGTCTCCCAATACGCCTGTTTATTCTAGGAGCACACCATCCATTAAGCCCATAACAGATGGATCCAATTGTTTCCTATGAGCGAAAATCCCACCAGAGACCCAATTTCAATAATATCCACAGCACAGAACGTTTAAATGGTTGCTTCTGTTCTTCTACACTGTGGCTGGAATCCATATGTCAGTTTATCTAACTCTTCATTATCCCAGAAAACACAGATGCTGCACATCCAGGCTTTGTGGCGCAGCTCTGCAATAAAAACAAGATGTCCTCAATGTTCTGCTAATGGCAAAACACATTTTTCACATTCAGATTTGGTTTGACTTGGGGCGATATTTCATGGACACTGCAAATGAATGAAAGTTTTTATGGCGCATCAACAATGTCACTCCTCCCATTGTCTGAAGTTCAGCAACAATGCATTAGCAGCCGTGCTACTGACTTTCTGCCACAGAGAGCTGACTGGATTTGATTTTCATTAGGATTGCACGTCTTCGCTGTCACATCCTCCTCCAACCTTCTTTGCTTTACTGGACACAATTTTCCGCTGTAGTGGCTTCTGTACTGACAGCTTTGGTTTTTCATGCAGCAGTCGAGTCACACCGGGTGGCCGGTTATCGGTGCATTCACCATTACAAGTCCCCGAGTGGTTGACCTGCTCCAGGAGGGCTATTCTGCCTTTCCTCCCGTCCCACTAAGGGATGCAATCTGCTGCTGTGTTGGGACAAGCCACTCGAACAATTTCAAAAAACCCAAGCCAACTGTCAAAAACCACACAAAGCCTGGTGTCTCATGCACTCAAACACTCTCCACTGGTGACAAATTGTTGAAGGCCTAGACACTGAAACCTCATGTCACTACTGAGCAGAGGCTTAGGGAGATCGATAAGAGATAATTATTTAGAACGGAGCCTGAGGAGAAAGGAGAGAGTGCTTTTCAGCCACAGCTACCAATAAGAACTCCCCTGGCACCTGGAGCATTTTAAGAAATTAATGTCATTTCAGGAGTTTTTCGATTTCACCACCATCAGTCCACAAGAAAGGTCTGTTTGTCCAAGCAAATGGTTTTAGATTTTTTGCGATGGCCCATCCAGATCGGAACAAACTCAGTCTGAAAGGATGATATTTTTATTTCACTGTTAAAACGGTCATTATTTTGAAAACGTAACAATTTTGACCTGGTGATACAGCCTGCTGTCTGAGCTGAATGGGACAAAAGGTTCCAAGGTTCGATCCAGCGATTGAGCAAGCTAGAAAAAATCCTTGTAGGGAACTGGTTCAGGGGGGTCCTAAAAAACAGTTGATTATCCTTCAGGGGTGCTTTACAAGGTCCCACAGACACATGGATGAGGCAAATGCAAATGAGGTATTTAAGTAAGTCAAAATCAAAAATCTTAACATGTGACAAATGCATTTTCAGAGATTTGTTTGTCTGTTTCAAGTCAAATTTATGAAATGCTGCTCCAAACAACAAACTCTAGAACAGGAGGCATTTGTATTGCCTTTTCGATAAGCTTTAATTTGACATCAGGTCTGTTCTGACAGCAGACTTTGCTTAACAGTTTACCACCGCCTTTTTGTTTTGATTGCTGTTGGTAAATATGTCCCCACGTCTGCTTTTGTGCGTGAGTGTGAGGCTAAGAGGGCAGAAGCCCGCCAATGTTGCTCGATGACAGATGTAGGCTGCAGATGTTGATGTAGCTTGTCAGATTGAAATCACTTGAGATGAGTGATGTTTTACTTTTCTGTTCAAGGCTTTGGTGAATGCTGCAATGTGAAAAATTTTCACAGCAACTCATCAGTCACTGCCCTGAACGGCTTGACTGACTGCACTTGCAAAAAAAAAAAAAAAAGTACTCTCGCTTTCCTTTTCTTAGTTATGAGGTGTTAATGATGATTTACACAACTCTGTGGCTGCTACCATTTCAGAATGTGGTTACAGGCAGTGCGATGGCTTTCATGCATCATTTTTTATCTATGTAAAAGTCACAGTATCTTGCATAACACCCATTCAGGACAAGAACATGTGCACTGAGTACATCTTCAGTATGTCCCTACCAAGAGATGACATGATCTTAAATTAACATTGCAGTGATTTACGATATGCAGTGTTGGCCTTAGCTGACTTTGGCTATTGCAAATCTCTACTGTCTGATGCGAACACTGATACAGTAGTGTTGACAGGTTTTCAGCGAATTAAGATGAGAAAGGTGTAGACCTGGTCATTACTCAACTTATTTTCCATTATTGGACTACAGATGGACCAGCCATAACAATGGCAATGGCCAACCACAACGATGGCCTCCAAGTTTACTCGGTACCACAGCTCTCCTGGCTAAAGGTCATTAATCAATCTCCTCATCTGACCTGAGTTGAACTGGCAAGCTCAGAATTGTGGTCGAAGATGTCCTTGAATATTTACAATAGCTTTGTCTGCTGAATTTGATTTCTTCAAATTCTAATAAAAAATTTCAATATGGCTCTGATTTTTTCTCTTTGGTTATTTGCAACAGTTAGACATGTTGCCAAAATGTGATCAGTCACCCAATTACTTCTGCTGAGAGGGATTTGGCCTGAACTTTGGCAGTGTTTGCTCATGCATGGGCTACGGTGAGGCTCCTTTCCCTTGTCTGGAGAAATCGATGATAAACTGTCTTCAAACGATCACAGAAGTATCTTCAAGGCTGCAAAACGAGCGCAAAGGTTTTTCAGGCCAATTCTAATCTCACTACGTTGGCTCACGTTTGTGGCTGTCCACAGCCCGGCTCTTAAATGTATATAATAACTTCTGACTGTCGTCCGTGTCCACTAGACTGTGCCTTCCATTTGTATGAAGCATTGCTCTGAAGATTTTAGCTTTTCAGACAGTTGCTGCATAAATCGTGGTCTCCTTTGTCTTTCTTTTATAAATCTTTTAGCACTGCAGCCTGAGGCTAAAATCCTTCTGTTTAGACGGGCATTATATTCTTGACTGAGGTGCAATACCTTTTGGCTTCGGATTGTGCTTTATAAATACAGTTTTTCTCCCTTATTTGTACGATGTTGTGTGCTCTGATGTAGGCAGCTGGTCCATCTGTACACACGGGGAGTGTTTGCAAAGTGTGCCAAGCGAGGGCAAACACACCATAGCTGTACAAGCAGACTATACAGTGTAAGCTGCATAGTACAATATTTTGGCACATTAGTTCAACTTCGGATTCATGCTTTACGAGGCACAGATGCGGGTGTGTGTGGGTGTGCGATGCATGAATTTTCCACTCTTGCATCCTTACCTCCACCATTTTAACAGTTGTAGTTTGTGGCAGACAAAACAAATTAAAGAGAGGCTCTTCCACTTGAGGAGGCAAACTCTTTAAAGAACAGGGTCGCTCACTGGACATTAATTTTCATCGAATGACCTTGAGTGTTTGTCACAAATTTAAGAAGGTTTCACCAAATCCCCCTGTGATAGAGACACTGGGAGTGAGCTGTACGTGTCAAATATGTTAAAATAGCCCCAATTACCAACTTCCTGACTTATTCAGCATATGCAGGGGCTTTCTTCTCTTTGTTGTGGGTGGACTGCAGATATATTCCCGCTGTCCAGCACTCAGGTCGCAAAATGACTCACAACGTAGCCAAGAGCTGAAAAAGTGAGTCTAGCTAGTGAAGAGGAGAATGTGTGGGAGATGTACGCTTAACAGCAATACAGGTCAACGACAGATAGTCAGCTACTCTGCTGCTATGAGTAAGAGTAAAACGTATTGAACAAGGGGACTTTTTAATAAAAAATGCCATTCATGTCATTGTTTTTTGAAATTTATTTTACTCTTCATGTAAAGCCACATTCAATGACAGCTTCCATAGCCTCCAGCTGTTAGGCACCAGGGGGTACAGAAAATGGATGAATGAATAAATAAAACTGTACTTGAATCATGTTAATGGGGAAGGGACTTCCACAAAGTAGATTTCTGTGCTGTGAGTGCTGCTGGCTTTATGTGCACAGGTATATAAGCTGCAGAGGCTAAATTTGAAAAGAAAATAAACGTATATAGGCCATAGGCTTTCATGTATTAACGCGAGATAATCACACAGAGAGATAGTACTCGAATGTTGGCGTGATGTGCAAAATGATGGTTGAAGATCCAAATCCAAAGTACTGGTAGTGTCTTCTGTGGTGCCTAAACTTTCCCTACCTGTCTGTCTGACTTTTGCACTTCCCATTACACTGCCCCCCAGTGGCTGTTTGCCAATAAAAATCTATAAATAAGGCGCACCAGCGGATATGCAGCAGGCCTAACAGTGCAAGTAAAAAGTCGCGGCTTGTAGTAGGGTTTTGCCATTTCGTGCTTTTCTGTCCTTGCAGCATTGCAGCGGTGGCATTGTTCTTTGCAAGACGAAGGTAACGTCTCTGTGCTATTATCATGCTGTTTGGTGGTGTCCAGAAATGACTCAGACATGAGGAAGAGCCATGAAAGGAGTGAAAAGAAAGGGGATGCCACCACAAGACATCATACGGGTGCAGGTAATAGTGGCAGGAAAGGTGAGGGTGAGTGAAATGATGTAGGGGGAGAGGGAAAGTGATAGAGGAATTACAGAAGATGGTGACTCTGAGCCAGTGTTGATAAGTTGACGGTGGGTGGACAGGGTCACTGAGTTGTGGCTTTGAAATGGGCCCTGACAGAGTCATTTCTCATGAGGAGATTCGCCCAGGCATTCTCCCGTGGTGGGTGGACAGGAGAGAACGACCCTTTCTACAACTCATGAATATTTATTTAGTGAAACCATGTGGATCTGCTCTGGAATGATAAATTGTGGTCTCTTAAGCAGCTACCTGTGTTCTCCGCCATCTCTCTCTCTCTCTTTTGTTTTTTCTTTAACCCACAACTGCCCATTATCCTGTCTCAGGACTTGAGTTCACCATGTTGCTGAGCCTCTGTGAGCAGTTACCCAGTATTTGGATAGCTGGTAACCATTTCTAGTCCTCGAGATCACATTCCGTTACATTTGTCGAGGCTGGTGACTGACTGAACTACTTTTGCACAAACTTTAACATATCCTGCATCATTGCACCCCGACAGCCCAAACTGCCCTTAACTCACACACTCTTTGACAATCCCTCATCCATCGTGCTGCTCATAATCAAGCATTCATATTTACTCACTAACCAGAGGTGTTTGGATATTTTTACATAAAATGGACATGTAAGAGGGAGCAATTGCTCTTCTCCCATTTGCATTATTCCGACACCGTTTGCTTTTAAAGGATGTTTTCTCTCAGTCAGGAGGTAACACATTTGTATAAAAAATTGTTTATGAGTTCCCTTTAGTGTTTTAGATTGTTTATGAATAAGATTCAGCGGTTTTAGTCTCTAATTGAGCACAGCAGTTTGTCATTTTTATGAATTGTGCAATCACTGGACTAGCAAGTGTATTTTTTACGATGGTTTTACCCTTCAAGCCCAGAGAGTACAGCAGCGCTTTATCACTGTGGGCATATTTTTGTTTACACATCATCAATATCACAAATTTGACCGCGCACTCAACTTACTCAAGACAAAGCCAAATTACGCTTATTGTGTAACCTTCTTTGAGCTGCTGGGGCTTTAGATATCTCTGGTCTTATGATCAGTGCATCAATAAGTGCCCACCTACCAACCTAATATCATGCGCTGATACCACAAAAAAAAAAAAAAAACACTTCATATACATCTGTCACATGTGTTTACAAGATTTTTTTGTACATTTTCCTGAAAAGGAATCACCATTTCTATTGCCGTGTACCATCCGAAGACTGTCTGAGCCGGTGGTGCTCCTCTGAATGTGTAAGGAGGGTTTTCATCTAAGGCATGGGGGCTTGCTTGCCTAAGGCTAAAGTCTGTCCCTGGCTTGAAAATTGCTCCCCCTACTATGTATGAGGACCCTTTGAAAATCCATTTTTCATAAAGGAAGTTCTGATTACATGTATCGCGTTTTGAAGCAGTATAAAACTTTTACAACATTGTGTTGTCATTTCCATTTTTTAGAGGATAACTGTATTCACATGTATTCCCTTAACATGTTGTATGGACAGTGTGGATACATCTACCCCATCTGTTGTTGCTAAATTTTTCATTTCATGTAAAGCCAAGCAGAGCCTCAGTCTCATCTGCTCCACTTATCACATCTGTCACTGGACTGATACCTCAAACTATCCAATAACAAGCATGGGGAAAAAAATGTCTTCCAAAGTATGTCCATATGGGCAAGCAAAGACTTGTATAGCCAGTGAAAATACCCTTTACATTTGTTTTGTGTAGAAATAGGAACCATTTCTGTTTTCATTTCAACTCTCCCAGATGCACGGTAAGAAGTGCCATTGTATTCTATAAACGCCTCTTTTATTATCACATTACCAGCCAAGACTGCAGAGATTTGGAGAGTGATTTGGATTTGTGTAGGATCATCTGTCTGCACACTGGCATTAGCCTGGTTGCTGCAGGCTGTGCGAACACAGCTTTGGAACTGAAGTGTTGATGGGAGAGTTTCCAGAGAGGAATTGAGAAAAATCCACCCAGCTCATTATTTTGATGCTCTTGCTGGCTTCACCTTTACTAGCACAATTTCTTTACATCCATCCCTGGCACCCATGGCTCCACAGCTCTTTTTAATCATGACTTATTTGTAGTATGGAGACCAAGAAAAGCCATTAATGTCAGGCTTGACTTGGGCTATAAAAAGACAAAATGGACAACATCTTAGCCAAAGAAGTGCTTGAAAGATAGTATCCCTGTTGAATCTAATAACAGTTTTACTCATTAATTATAGTGTGTGAGCAGCTGTGATCAACATGTTTTGTGGGGACACGTACATCCCTGCTGTAGTTTTCAGACTTGGTTTGCAAGCCGACTTCTACTCCCGTTACTTCAAGGAAAGGCAGAAACAGAAAATGGATTTGACGCAGAGAAATTCAGGCAATTTCCCCCCCAAGATGAAGGGTAACCAGTGGTGACATGTACAGGTTTTTTGTAACTTTACTAAATAAAAGACGGACTTGTGTGAAATTATATCATTTTATATTTGCTGTACCACAAATAAATATGACAAATAAATAGACATGTTTATGTGGGTGGATTTTAGTGGGTTGTTGTGCCTCATTTTCCATCTGACAGCAGGAAAAGACGCAATGTTTGCCCACATGTCTGATTTTGCTGGTGAGAGCAGAAGGTGAATGGTTTAAGCAATCTTTTTTTATTCGGCAGAATCCCTTAAGGCTCAGGGATTGGGTTTTCGAGTTGTGATTGGAGACAATTAAGGCGCTGGCAAAACAAGGCAACTGAGGAACTGTGTGTGTATGTGTGTGTGTATAAAGGTGTGTAAAGAAGAAACATTTAGGAGGCAAGGAAAGAGGGGGGACATAAATCTCTTTTTAGTGTGTAACATAGCATTTTGCCTCTCTTTACTACATGCCACCATGCACATCCAAAATGAAATGACAATGAAGAGGATGCTGAACAAAATGTAGAATTATTAGGTTGTCTGAAGCTCTGTATGTGTGTCTGATGGAACAGGAGTCTGACTGGGTTAGCGTATTAAGGTGTCAGTGCCAAGTGCAGAGGTGTGCAGAGGAAGAACTCGCCGTACTGTTGAGTTTGTATCCTCCACAGCGTTATTAAAGGAATTCCTTTTGACATTTTGCAACATGCTACCACCAAATACCACCACCTGTAATTTATTCAGATTTCTCATATTGCGAAGAACATGCTGCACAGAACATTGTAGCAGACAGTCGGTGCCCTGTACAGGCTGTGAGCAGGTCCGTTTCTCTGTGCTGTGCACAATTCCAAACAGATAAGAATGTTGTAAGTATAGTCACAAATAAACGTGGGTCTTTGAGTGCTGTGGTTACTTCCTAAATTTACCCACCACAAGTACCGTCGTTAAGTTTCAATACTGTTTCATTGTCAGTGGTCAGATGCATACCAACAAAGCGGGTGAAATGCTTGAGTTGTACCTAAGTGTCAACTTGCATTAAATCTGAGAGGTTCAAAAGTAGTGATGAGGTTGTGGTTTCTCATTTTGCATAGAAATGTTTACATTTGATAGAAAAACCTTGTCAAAACATTTTTCTGTGAGAACTGCCAGTTTGCTAAAGTGAATCAACAATGGTTGAAATGGTAATCACATTATCAGTTGTAATAATTGCAATTTGCCCGTCCGCAAAAAGGGAAACGGTCTGTGACTGATAGATATCTTGCGAAAGCCCGTGTGAATCTGTAATGGGGTTTCTGTGAGAAAGCAGGGGGGAGGGCATGTCATTTTATTTATTGTTGCCCTTTTTGGAGAGAGAGATTAAATTTGTGTTTGCACCCCACGTCCCCCCTAACCCATGACACGATATTGTGTTCCCTGCTCAGAGGTTTATCGCAACAGGGGCTGCCTGATAGCAGACCATGCCACCGGGAATGACAAATCACACTTGTTTTACAGCAGCATCCGCAAGACCTGGCAGATAGGAGAAAGAAAGGTGACGGGAGGAGGGAAGCAACGAGGGAGGTTGCTGGGGTTGACACAAGTTCGGCTGTATCTGTGAAGGTTTGCAGGTGAATCAGGCAGTCGGAAGAATCACTGTCACAACTGTTTCCTATCATCGGCTCTGCGGTGAGGAATGTTTTCAAGCCTATCGTATTGTACCAGAAACGTGCATCTCTGACTCTGCGCGCATCAGTTTTTACGGACTGTGTCGGCCATCGTGGCTTTTCTCGGATTGCCTGCTGTCAGATTAAGTGGAAGAGAAACCGACAAGTCTCAGAGGCATTGTACACGGGCATCTGTGTGTGTAAACGCGAGTCGGCGCGTGCATGTGTGTCTGTGTGTTTGTGCCCGTAAATGCTTGGGGATCTGCGTGGGCTAGAACTATTACTGATCAGCCCCCAGGCCAGCCACTTGAAATTCAATTTATGAAAATTACAGAAATACACACAGCTAGACACACACAAACATTCCCGGGCGTGATTTTAGGTACATGAGCTGAAATGTTGTTCGGGAAAAAAGGTTGTGAGATGCTTCCCACTGTTTCCAATAGCTGCACAATGTGTTTCAGCATAAGTCTCCAGAATTCAGGTGTGTGTCTGTGAGTGTTAGTGTGTGTGATTTTGTTTTAAGGTCAGCTGTGGGGTCACGTGCGGCAGCCTGGTGTGTGTAACAACCTGAAAGAGGTTGTGGTGGTGTGGAGGAGAGTGAGACAAATATGTGAGATGGCAGAATGAAATGACAAAGAACCTCATCAACAAGATTGGCATAAGATGGAGGAGGACTTCTAATTGCACGTTGAATAAAATGTGAACCTCAAGGCAATTACAGAGATGGCCACACGCGGGCTGTGAGAGACGGAGATGTTTATAGAGGCTCACAATACAGGGACTAAGATTTCAAGAGCGTGTGGGAAGAGAGAAAAATACATTAGGGGACCATCATTTTCTCTATTAAAATTAATAGTGTGCCCTTTTTGTGTGTGAATAGATGTTGTGAATACTGGTGACAAGAAAAACCATGCAAAGCCTTCGTCTCGCTTCAATTTTTTTGAGGGAACTATTTAATATGTATGTTGACATAATGCAAATGAGACGGGACTTTTCTTTGCTCTCCATGAACAGCTTCCTGGTTTTTCCAAGAGGGCTTTCGAAAGCCGTGGTAGACATGTAATATCATGGTAGGCTAGTTATTTGTTAGGAGTGTAAACTCTAAATGAGTCTGACGGATCTGTGCTGAACATACTGGTAGAATTAAGCAATACGTGTGTTTCCATCTAGAAAACGTCATGGGGCTGACCAGAGGGCATCTGTAGTCACTAGTTGATTCTATCATTTTGCATTTGCCGGTGTTACAAACAGTGATGGCAACATGCTGCGGCTATAATCTGTGTACTCTTGCATCTTTAATTTGTATTAAAGTCGGCCATTGATTACAAATGTCACCTGAGAGTACTATTAAGGGAAACCACAGTGGCAATGAAAGAAGTTAGGCTGGTGGGGGGACACAGATGATAAACCAGCATGATGAAAGGAAGATGGCTTGGAGAGAGAGCCAGCACAAGAGGAAGGGAGAGTATCTTTGTGTTGATGGAACCCCCGGAATGAACTAAAGAGAGAACAACAGCTGCTGATCAGATTAAAGGCGAGTTAAAACCAAGCGACTACATTTCATCAGAGATGATGGCAGATGAGGACAAATGATGACAAATAACTTGTTCGTGTTTGAGATAATAGGAAAACGGACTCCCTCTCCCAACAATTATCTGCAGGCTCTTATTAAATACCACCGTGCTCCCTTTTATCTCCTGCCCCTTATTAGAATGTTGTTTTCTACTTTGTGTGTCCCCGTCCACATACTATTTTCACATTTCACCCTTGAGCAGCGCTTGTGATATGGCGATAGGGGCACGAGCGCACACAAGCCTGTTCAAGATGAAGAGTACAGAGGCAGAATTATGGCAGAGGGGGATAAACCCCTCTCCCACATACGTATATCTCAGGGCACTCTGGTTAGTATATCAAGGCCTAACTGGCTGCCTAACCCACATTAGCTACAGGCCCTGCAGCTTTACACTTGGTTCCTCCTCCACTTATTTCACAGTCCACCTACATTTGCACTCATTCATATGCGGCCAATCCTCTTGCACTTAATGATACAAGGTGTGAGAGTGTTTATATTGAACAATCAGTGGTAATTTAAAGGCGTGTTGCATAAATGTGACTGGAATGGGAGTGGAGGCGGCACATGGTGCAACCCATTGTTGAGTGTGGTAAGTGCATACATGCGGGTGGGCCCAAAGACGATAGAGCCTCTCAATAAAATGTAGCAATATGGCAATATTACATTGCCTGGATTAATTCGAAATGATATCTGTCTAATTGGACAGGACCTGGACTCCAGTTAAGCACTTAAGTTCCCCCTGTGAAGAAAATAAGCTTGCCTTTACCGTTGCTGAGCAACCTATATGTGGTGATGTTTTTATGAGGAATGACTGTTAACAATGTAATGGTCATTATTGTCAGTCTCTATTGGCAGCTGAATACTATTCAACTGCATCTCAACTACGCCTTTGACATACTCTGTAACAAAGTTATTTCCATCCAGCGGTAACTAAAACTTGATTTGTTGTTCCACATGTACAAATAAATTGACCCCGTTAGAGAGTGGCAGTGGCCTTATACCATTTCTACAAAAGCCTCTTCTCGGTAAATAGATAACCTTCATGTCAGTAGAAAAAAACAACGTCCAGTCACTGCCTCATTGCGTGTGGTGAATAATGGGACATTTCCTAAGTGAATGTTAAATACCAATGGTCATTAAAGGAACTTGTTATTCTATTTTCAGTTCTTTGAAGCAGTGCAAGAAGTCGCCTGTTTTTCAGACTGCCTTGCTGTTGTAAATGTGGTCATTAGAGTAACTACATAACAACAAACAAGTGCGCAGTGGTTAAAACTCCATCAACAGCCTGCTATTAGTACAATAAAAGTGAGTTGAACGATAGTATTCAACAATGCAGCTTTCTCTTGCCGTTGAGGTTCTTACTCCATGACTTCAGTCACAGCCTCAAAAGTACTGAGAAGTTGAGTGGAGTTTCATCCTCAGCCTGACAATGTCAGGCCCAGCATCTGGCTAAGTTGAAGACTGACTTTGAAGATCAGTCCCTGCTGCACAGCCCTCATCCTGACAGTGATACACTGTCAGATTCAGTCTAATTATTCTACTCGCGTTGTGCCAGGGCATTTATCTCTGTTCTGGCAAAGTCGCCTTTGTTTCTCTCTGGATCTCTTTGTGCCTTTTACACGCTTACCTGTAGTACTATTGCAGTAGGAAGTATAGCTCTCTTAAAGAGATTAACACTCTGATGGAAGTGGCAAAGACTGGCAAGGATATGTGAGAGGTGTGTGAGTGATGGAATTAACTATCACAATGACGGGGTGAGAAAGGTTGATAGTGGGTATTGAGCGGTGACTGATGGAGGAAGACTGTTGCTTAAAGCAAAGAATGGATGAGGAAATGTGATTGATAAAGCAAACTCTTGACATCAAGGCTGGGGAAAAAAAAACCTGACGTGAGCAATGGGAGTAGATGCCACCAGCTGCAGAGGTCATATAAGGGAAAGGGATTAATTGTGTTTTTGCAGAGAAAAGGGTAAAACAAGAACAGAACAAGTACTAGCAGTGACAGTGAAAAGATGAAACAGGGAGAAAAGCACATGGCAGATGCTAAGTAGATGATTGAGGTTTTGCAATGGCCTCTGGTGATATTTATATTCTGCACTTTCATTTGTAAAGAGAAATGATAGATTGGCCTTGCCTTACATGGCTAGACCTCACACACTCAAAATAGATTTGGTAGATGGATGAATGCATCCAGACTAAATGATTTCAGCCCTTATTTTCCATTAGCAAGTTATTTCAATAAAGCCCAATGTCAGCGGTGTCCACAAGCAACAACCGGATGGCAGTAATGCAGTATGAGAGACTTCACTATGCTGCGGAGATGCTGCATGATCTCAATGTTTTTCAGGCAAAAAGTGTGACACTTAAGAGTTCAGATTCCACATCAGCGAATGCCAGTGAGAGAGACAAAACGTTCTTTCTTCCAGTGCTTCAGCCAAACTCCAACCATGAGGCAGGAAAAAGGAATACTTTAAACCTCAGATGAAACAAAACTGTCTGTCAAAAGTATTCCTCTTTAAGTGGAGGAGTCTTTATTTTCTTCATCTTAGATTCGAGGGAAGGAGGCCAATGAAGAATATGAATGAAGAAGTGAGGGAGGAAACAAACAAAGAAAAACACAATGACTTCATTTAGGGACCTTCTGTGATGACCAATGCAACAATACTGCTCACAGCATATCTCCTGGAATGATTATGGCCTCTGTGGAGATGTTTTCTGACAGACCCTGCATATAACTTCACTGTCTTTAATCTCCGCTGTGATTGTAATTCCAGCACAAATCCAGAAACATGCAGAAACTGAGACACATGCCTGCACGTGCGCCCACCCACATACAAACCTCCCTCTTAGCCTGCTTACTGCCCTAACTGAGTGAGCTCAGGCTATCCCTTATCTTCCCTCATGTTGCGTGTTTAGAATTCAGCTTGCGGAAAAGGCTTGATCCAACTCTGGACTATTGGGGTGTTTAAATCCTGCATCTCACACTCCAAACCTCCGGGTACACTTCAACTCAATTTCACAGTTGCCAGCTGCTAGAATGTCCTAATTCAATTTACGCTGTTTAAGGAAGCAGAGTCATGCTCTCAGGGGAAAGTTTAGCGAGCACACATAGGAATGGTCCTGGCTTTGGTCAGCAGCCCACAGCTACAGTCCATAGCTCAGTGAGCAGATAGCCTCTTCCTTTAGGCTTGAGTTAGTGCACATGGGGGAGCAATGTGATTTCATGATTGCTTTCACAGCAGGCATACAGTGATCAATACACAGGATTATTTCCAACTCTGAACTCATGAGACACCAGTACACTTTGTCCCTATTTAGAACTCCTTAGTCTAAAGCCAGCAAAGTGTTCAGCCAAAACTAATCAGATTTGTGCTTCATTGAGCTTTTCCATGCTTTGTTTTATCTTTCACCTTTGTGGAGGCTGGGATTCGATTTAAACGCAGTTCAAGGATCAGGGAAAATGAAAGGACTTTATTGCACAACGGTGACGAGTGATGAGTGTTTAGTTGGTCTTCCCCCTCCTTTTAACAGTCTTGACATTTATATTGCAACAATATCTTTACCATACACACTAGCCAAATAGAAAAATAAGAAAAGTCAGTGTGCCTCCTTTCAATCAGGATTCTACAGATGATAGGAGATGAGATTACTGATAATTAGTACAAGTTTACCTGTAATTATTTGAGTGATATCTCTGCCATTTGCAATGACAGCCGTGAGCTAAATTTCATATGGGAAATAAAGAATATCTTAATGTCAAAGTCAGCAGATGAGTGATTATTCAATGTTTTCACGAGAGTCAATATTTCCCTGTCAGACAAATCTATCTGAAATCTTATCTGAAATGATTGTAGTTCAGTTACACCATTTGTGTAGGAATCAAATCGTTTCAAATTGATTTTTTTTTACAAATAAATGATGAAACAAATGAGTTTACCATGTCGACATTTTGTACTTGATATTCTGTCTACTACCTACAGTTGCTATTGAAAGAGTGCAATACAAACACACACTTTTTCATGTCGCCAGTGTTTCTCTGAAAACATTTAAGATTAGATGTATTTAATGATTAGTCTAAGTATTCCTATGCTATATGTCTTTTCATATTACCACTGTATTAGATACTATTTGCCACCAACTTTGTCCTTATGGAGTCTCTAAGGCGAAATACTGCGTCTTCAAAGTGATCTCATCTGGATCTGCACATGTTCATAGTGATTGCATATTGATCACAAACCGTTCCCGTCTTTGTGGAAGGGTAAGCTCCTATGAATCAGAGGGCGGATATTAAGGGTCAGTGAATAAATTGGCACACTTATGTGCATGTGCCAATCTGTTCAGCAATCTGTGTGCCAAGCGCCCATTACAGAAAAATAATAACAAACTCAAATTCAAATTCAAACTAGTGTATAGGGGAAATATGGAAGCTTGTATGATGTCTTCAGAGGAGAAGAATGATCTGCTGTGGCGACCGCTGATGGGAGTCACCGAACGAAGAAGCCGAAGGTCTTCAAAGATGACATTGACATAGGCATTGAGATGTGATTGAAGTGGAAGCCACCACAGTATACTACTCACCGGAGGAACCATGACCGTCATGACACCTGTCGTGAGAGAGAGCCTGGCAGGTGCTAACTGAGATAACCGATCCCTGTCTGTCCGATTAATTTAGGCTTCAAACAATGTCTATGGCTGGATGAAACGATGTCTAAGCTTTTCTGACTGTCTGCTAACCACTTGTGCTGTCCTCAGTGGTCATGATGAAGTGCGTTCAGAGGATCAGGCAAGGTTTTTTCATCGGTCATCTTTATTTGTATGTCTCAGCATCGCGTACAATGTCTCAAAGGGCTGTACAAACACAAACAAGGTTTCCAACCGAAAAAGAAAAAAGCAGGAAACCTTGGAGGAGGCATTTCAGCGAGATTTCCTCTTCATGGGACACACAGTAACGCCTACAGATGGAAAAGAGTACGTGTGAGAGAGAAATGGATAAGTGTAAATGAAAGGCACATGCACAGTATATAGTGTGTATAGAAACGGTGTGAAAAAAGGGGAGGAGGTGCAGCTTAGCAGGCAGTCAGGTAGAGGTGAAGGCACTATTTGGTTACAACTGTGGAGGACCAACATTGATGCTGGGGTTTGGCCTCACCCTTGGGATGTGGACCAGCCACCTACTAGGAAAATTAAGAGGAGTGGGGATAATCTTGATCAAGCATTAGGGTACCTAACTTCCAGATGAATCCTGAGGGTGGATATGGCGGACAGAATCGACTCAGTTTTGACTGATAACTGTAGACAATGGTATGCTGAAATACTGCTGCGATCCCCCCATCTGAGCTGAAGATTGCGAGATGCTATTCAAAGAAAAGTTCCACCAGAGACATCTTGCCGCTTTTGTGCTGAATTCTTTCTATACCTATACCATTTATGCTACTGAGAGCATCCTGACTAACAACATCTGAGCCTTTTTTTTCTTTCTTTTCTTTTTCTTTTTTTTCGGGGATATGGATCATTAAGCCCCCGTGGTGGTGTGGTGATGTAAGGGGGGTGTATCATCAGATGCAAATCCCAGGCCTCAAGGACATTTCCAACACAAGGTGCAGGTCAAGGATGCAGTTGTCTGGACATAGTTGTCCGTTGTCTGGAAGGTAAAACCGCTCCCTGATGGCCAGAACAGTAAGGATGAATGTGAGAGGAAATTTCATCTGTCCGGCCTCCCGCTGCAGTATGTGACTGGAATCACCCCTTTGATGTCACCACAGCTCCACTGCATAATACAACACTATATTGTTTCAACTCCTCTTGACACTCAGATATGTATGTTCTCTATTCTCTACATTTTTTAGCCTCCCCTATATGTGTGTTGTATTTACAGTAGTACACATTTCTGTCATTCTTGAGCTTGTTAGGGCTCCTGCAGTGCTGTACATAAACATGTTCACATTGCATATTTATTATTATTCACATGCCATTATGACTTCAGTGAAGTGCTGGTACACATCTCGGATCTTATCTACAGAACAGTACCTAAGTCATTGCTCATTTCATCTCTGGAACTCGAATCGCCCAAGATTGGACTTTTCGATACGGAGAGTACATGGCTTGATGAATCATTTCACCACACATCCTGTATGAGCATGTGACCATTAAGATTGATCAATATTGAATCAATTGTTTAACTGCATGCGTCTGTGCATATTACCCTCATAGTTTTGGTTTGCTCTGTCTCTTGAAATTATCCAATGGCCTACATTATGTCTAGCTCAACTGGTATCTAATGTCCTTATCAAATTGAAATATGTTAATAACATTCTAGTGTCATATGTAGATGCTGTCACCTCAGACATTTGTGTAGTTAACAGGAATTGGTTGCTCAGTGTTCCAGCCATATCTTGTTGTTGGTCTTTGTTTTCACAGAACCTGTGACTCCTGCACCCCAGTACTCTGAATTCAAAAGACCCTTACATAGAATTAGCAAATCAAGTGTATCAGGGCATGATGTCTGCAAGATTACCGTGTATTGCTTTGTATCCTGTCACCATCTTGCCCTGGCCAACTATTGCCATAGATTCTAACCCAGATTTTCCTTTTTCTGCCACTTTTTCCGTAACTGGCAAAAGCACCAAATCAGATAAAGCTAAATTGGCACTTGCTCCTGTTGGCAATGACTACCATGTGTGAACTGTGCTGAGAGGCAGCTTCGGAGAGCCGCTAATGTCTTTCAGATGTCTGAGAAATTTAGACTAAAAATCCGTACGTGGGGGGTGTACTGCCTTTGGTGGTGTGAAACATGTTGAGGCCAGCAATGACAGCACTGATAAATGGCAGCAAATCAGACTGTAAGACATGAGGTAAGGGCAAACGAGGGACAGGAGTTATGCGACAAAACCAGCATGGTATCTTCTTTTGTTGTGTGCTGCCTTTTACAGAGAGATTGTTGTCAGATACATTTACATGACTGATGACGTTTTGTTCGTGAAACTTACGTGGGAAGAAATCTCACGCAGTTTGTGTTCCCCCTATGCAGAGTGTAATACACCACATGATTTGCACATTCTTTATGGTGTGAAACGATTTAGAGTTGATGAAAACCGACATTAATCAGGTGCTGCACATGCTATACAGATCGTGTCTATCATACTGTGTCCTACAGAGTATAGAAATTGACATGATAAATTCCCAAAGAAAACTATAATTTTGCAATATATGCTCATTCAGAGTGTGTGTAGTGTCTTCTGTCTGAGTGAACAAGGGCTGTGGTGTGTCGGTGTGTAAGGGGACAGCTGAGCTACAGAGAGATCCAGCAGAGAGGCAGTTCCTGTGAAATCAGACCAACCTAAGAATAACCTGAGGATTAACCAGATTAATCCACTGAGTGGGCTCTGATCTTGTTGTACTGATTAGTAATGTGTGATTTAAACACAGTCTGAAAGCTTATTTGTGCCTCACAAAGCTCGTGTTTTCCATCAAACTGAAACACGTGTTCTTTTCGATGGCCTGTTTATCTGTTGTGCCTTTTGTGCAATGCACATCAGTTCACAGTATTTGGTTTAACAGCCCCTTGTAAGTTTTCATAGTAAATCGGTACAAATCAAAATATTAACTTGCCTGCATTGACTGTGCTAAGACTTCGCCTCGCCTCAGATCAGGGCACTACAACAGCATTAACATACCTGGGCACGTTTTACAGATGCAAGGTCAGCTAGTCATCTCAGCATTTTCGGAGTCCTCAGGAAGCTTGATATTTGCCTAAGTGTAAACACTGCATTGTTGTTGACATTTTCTCACAGACAGTCTGCCAAGCCAACGTGTCATCGTTTCTTGATGGCTCCCTCTCCCTTTTCACTTCCATTGTGAATATGTCCACTGCATCACTCAGAAAGACAGGTGTTGGCAGGATGGGGACAGGCTCTCAAATGTTTGTGCTCTTTCAGTGAACACAGATGTTCGCACTATGCATTCGCAAGCACACACACACACACACAGACACACACACTCATAGAATCCAGAGTCTAGGGAGTTTACCCATAGTTCCTTTGTCATTTGTTATCAGGCAGAGGCAGAGAGGGAGAAATATTTTAATTTTGAGCTGCCTACTGCATCTTCTCTCGCTCCCATTCTATATATCCTATACATCATTGAATCTTTGCTCGGTATAGACTCAGTGAGAGCAGCACCTGTTGCAGGTTTATGTGGATACAAGGCTTTATGGGTTAAATGGAACATCCATTGAGATACATGTTGTCTTAATTCTTCGTGCTTTGTCTGTCTGATAAGCTCACATCAAATGTAGATCATACGAACATCATCTCTTCGACTTGTCAGTATCACACAGTTGCAGCACAATCAAATGAACTTTGGGGTATTGCAAACAAGTCGGTTGGATACATATTAAGTGAGCTACCAATGTTTCAAACATCTGTGATGGTTTTCGGAATTAGAAATACTTGATGTGTTCCCAAGGAGCAAGTCTAAAAGGTTTCAGTTTTTATTACAGTGATGATGGCACAAACAGACAAAATGGATGAAGATAACTGTGATCAATGCGATCACCAATCGCTGAAGTAAAAATATGAAATACACGAAATAAAGGACCATGAAATAAAATGGGAATTTTACCACAATAAGTTGTCAGCACATTGTGTGAACAAATGTGTGACCGCCCACTGCACTTCAAGATGAATCTTACATTGTATTCCTTCAGCGGTATCAAAGGAAGGAGTTCACAAGAAGTATTTCTACAAAATATTTCTTCAGTTAATACTTTCTGTAACAAGTAAAAACCTGGAATTTTATGAAACAGACACATATACATACAGTACATGTACATGCAGTACATGTATCAAATCTTTGCACATTTATTGAAATATTGCTCCGGTTCAACATGAATGGACCAATGCTGTATGAATGCACCTAATACATACTGTATGTACCTCTAATGTTTGGTCTTACAGTGGCCTCAACAGTCAACTGACATCATGTCTTCAGCATCGAGTGCACATGACTTCATGATTGAGAGCCTTCTTGCTACAAGTTCACGAAATAGAGAGGGATTGTAATTACAGTTGGGGTTAAGACACTTTCACATGAAACCAGTGTCGAGCACTGGAACTCGTTATTTCATTTTTGGACCGTTGCTCAATGGCACCAGTAAATCAATTCTTGCTTGGATAAGCCGCAGCTCATCCTACGTCCATTATGATTATTACTGTTGAGATGTTTGAAAAGATATGATCCTCTTGTGTGTGTGTGCGTGTATTTGCGTTCAGAGAGTTAAGTGTGTAGCGTGTGCGAGAGAGTTTCAAAGGAATAGTCTGATGGTCTGTGGGAGACTGAGCAGGATGCATGTGAATGTGTGTATAGGTGGGTGTGCCTGATGGATTTGCAATTTCATTTCCTATGTACACGCTTCATCCACCAGGGCAGCAGATGAGATTGAGCCTTTACCACTAGTTCTGAAATTGGGCCGGTCCTGGTGGACTCACAGCCCCATTTAAATGCATTAAAGCAAAGAGAACGTGTCTCATATATCAAGGATTTTGACGTGTGGCAGAGTGACAACCCAAGGCTCAGGGGATGTATACCGTTCGACACCCAAAGATCTCAGGACCATCCATTAACAGCCGCAACATTTATCAGTCTGCTAATGACTAGGTCAACTCTTCGATTATCAAGTTGAGCGCGATCGGCTCTGTATCTAACGGTTTGTTTGATCGTCAAGAGCAGCCACCATTCTCGTCCATTATTTCTCTGACGGATGGCAATCGATCTTTATTGCTTGACAATCGCCTGCGGCCTTGAATTAGCCATTACTGTCTCCTGTCATTGGCGCTGTCAAATATGAGGCGCTGTAGTTGATAGGGATGACGGGCTGTGGAGATGAAGCGTTGGCGGCCCCTGAACTTAATGGCAGGAGGAAGACGTCTGACACACCTGGTGAAAGTGGCATGAATACAGTATGGGGAAGATGTTTGTTTAGCATAGGAGAGCAAAGTGATCAGTGGTTCGTTTCTGATTATGAAATTGTGTCTGTCGTGCAGGTAATTGGGATTGAGCCCAAACATGCAAGCACTTTACAGACATCATTTATATTACTAAAAGTAAAGTTACTCTTAATTCATTCTTGAAAGGGGAAAGCTACTATTCACACTCATATTAATATCAAATACATAAAGTGAAATGACGTACAAATACATGCAAGTGCAATCATCTTTTTTTTACAGAGATCATGTCATGCTGTGGGGATTCCAGAGTGAGAGAGCTGCGCCACTGAACTGGTGGCGGTTAGGTGCCTTGCCCAAGGGCACCTTGGTAATGAACTGGAATCCCTCCAGACACTCATTTTGGCCTCCAGTCTTTTTTGTCTGTGCTGGGAATTGGACCGGCCACCCTCCGCTCTCCAGACAAAGTCACAACAGACTGAGCCTCCGTCGACCTGCTAGTAGTGGGATACACTTGTGTTGTAAGCTGCAGTTTTATTTCATTTCTGTTTTATTCTTGTTTTCTTTTAAAAGGAACACATTTCAAATTTTACCTCTAGTTGCTCAACACTGATTCCTTAAATTCATAAATCACACTTTGCTGGAGTATGTGCTGTAGTTGTTTGCAGCAAGAGCAATTTATGTGCACTTTATGCATGCGATGAGCAGAGGGGGCGATAAAGGGTTGCAAAGCCTGCAAAAATGCTTTTACAGGCTGATGGAATCAAGCAGTGCAAATGTGCCTCAGCGAGTGAGGGACAGAGAGAATGAGTGCTTGTGACAAAAAGAAGCGAGGGGTTGAATTAAATTTCAAACTGGAATTTGCCTGTAGGCTGAAATATGGAGCTATTCATCAAAGCCACAGTAGCCAAAAACAGGGGCTCTACCACAAACCCTTGGCCAACTGTTGCTTGATAGCAGTAAGATTTAGGAGCTCCCTGAATGGCTAGTTATTGTGTGACTTCACACACAAATGTCATTGTGCACCCAATGTGCCTCCAGGCAGAGAGACATTCTTCAAACCACTGAAAAATGTTTTTTCCAACGTTTCTTCTGTCTGTAATAAGGTGCTGTTGAAACGGCAAGTTGACTTATTTTCAAGGAAAGTGGAATTCCAGATTATACTGTCAATGTAACTGTAGCATTCCCTTGTTCCTGAAATTATTCATTCATAAAAGAAAAAAAAAAGATATTGAACACCAGGGAATTTTGTACCAAAATCCATATACAACAAAAACAAACTTGACTTTTTTTTTTGTTTTTTTTGATGAGGCCAGTTTCATTGTGTTGTAGGTTACAGCAGGTTAATTACAATTCTTTCCCAGTTCTACACCTCACTCTTCATTTTGTTACACAGAGACATACCAATTATTGTAGACTTTGTTGTTTTGCAATGTATTCCATAAGCAATTACCCATGGGGAAATTATCCACTATGGTGTTGTTTTGTTACAGTGATCAGTGCGGAGCCATGCTATGGTTGCAAGGTTTGCAGGAACAATATGAGAGGCCTGTGTAAAGAGATGGCTTTTGTGCCTTGAAACTGTGGGGATGGTGTTTGCACCTTGCAGCAGCTGTTAAAGGGGACATGGCTGATAACAAACGACTGATGTCTCAGCCCAAAGGGGAAACTAACAAAAAAGAAAACATCAACTTGAAATGAAAATGTTTTTAACTCTGTAGTGCATTTTCTTTGACTGCTCAATATTCATCAGCTTTTTTTAATGAGTACCAGTGAATGCCTTGAAGGGGGTCGAAAGACTAAAATCTTGGTTCCAAATGCTCATTGCACAGTATTGAGTGTACTCAAATGCCTCATTATTTCATTGATATCTGTTTTGTTCTGCATCTCCGCCAAGTTTTCTGCTGAGTCCGTTGTTTTCTACCTGTTTAACACTTCTGATGAATGAAAGCATGCAGACCTGATTCTAGTTCAAGTGAATCCAAGATGAAAAGTATTAGATATGAAGGAATCTCGTTCTTTCCGATGCTCCCCTCAGGGGTCGCTACCGCAGATCATCTGTCTCCACCTCCATCTGTCCCTTCAATCATCGACTGAAACACCCACTGCCCTCATGTCTTCCTTAACCACATTCATGAACCTTCTCTGTGATCTTTCTCTTTTCCTCCGACCTGGCAGCTCCATCCCCAACATCCTCTGTCCAATACATACACTATCTCTCCTCCTCCTCTGCATGACCAAACCATCTCAATCTTACTTCTCTGACCATCTGCCCCATCGCCCCACCTTAGCGGTTCCTCTGATGCTAAGGCTATTTCTAATCCTGTCTAACCTGATTACTGTACACTTTAAGAAAACCTCAGCATCTTCATCTCTGCAAAACTTCCCTCTCACAGATTCAGAGGGATCGCTTTGTTAAAATCCTGCCCAATGCTCTTTGTAACCAGCTGACAGCTTCAGAAAAAAATCTTGTCCATCCAGCCCGATATCTACAACAGCTGGGATATCATCATATCCCAACTCGGTAAAAAAGGGATGCGGTGTATAGAATAAGGTGTACAACATGTCCAAATTAATTGAGCATATTATAGGAAGTCATTTCTTAGACATTGGCCTGCTTAGGCAATAAGAGACAAAGGCGCAGACAGTTGCCTTTTACTTTCAATATTCCTCATTAAAGATATGAAACTATAAAATTGACTCCTTAAATGCAGGACTTTAACTGACTGTTTGAGGTTCACAGTAGATAGCCGTCACCCTTTTTGTATATGATGGACTACTTTTTGGCTGTCCTGTTTTTTTGGTGTAAGTGCAATGTATTGCAGTATGAAGTGTTCATGTCTTGAACTCTGTCTCAAAGCAGCCTGCATGATCTGACCCGATCTGGTGTCTAGCAAGGTCACTCCACTGAAACTGCCCTTTTTGTTCGCCTCTCATGCTTCGTGACCCAGCAATTGCTCTGAAATGAGTTGACCATCAGATCCATGTCTCCGCACCCTTTGAGTGTTGCTTTTCATGATTGGTTTCACTCCCACCTCTCAGGCAGATTGTTTACTCTGTGTTGGAAGATGGTAACATCTCGGCCGCACTACTTGTCCACAGGACCATCTCAGGGCTCAGTGCTGTATTCATTCTGTTTAGCCTTTTCTCACAGAGACATCTAGCTACAAATTGCCTCTTGTCGTCTCTCCCCCGACATCAGTGTCGCGATTGATAAGCGATGCTTTTTCTAACAGCTGTTGTCATACAATGCCTCATTAGCTGGATTCAGAAACAGGGTGTGCTCTTAAATGACTAAAAACTATGTCACTCAACAGTTTATATTCCTCCTTTGCATCCTAGTTGCCCACATTAAGTGGAAGTCACGAGCGCATGCTCATCAAACAGCATCTGTCTCGGTGTTGATTTGTCCAAATTCTTTCACTCATATCACTCTGCTCTAGTGACGAGCAGCACCACTTCTCAAATGTCAAACTTCATTGAGTCTGCTGCTGTTTTCAGTGGCATGATTTAACGCCAACCCATTAGTTAACTGTATTAACTCAAACATTAATGAATACTGTTATCTCTCCCTTCTGCTGCTGACAGGTAGAGTAGTTTCGTTTCACTGCACACCCCTCTCATTTCACTGCACATCCATTGAGCATTTGACTAATAAAACTCTTGAATCTGAATCCCATTATTTGCTCTGGAAAGGTGGTGTGACAGTCACTTTGATTTAACTGAGCGAAAATGGTAAAGAAAGGATGGATAATGAGATATGCTGAATGGTGAATGGCAAAATTTGCACAAGCAGATTTTAGGGACGTGGTTAAAGTCACCTGAAAGGAAGAGGAATGCACTCGGGTGTTGCATCAGTCGGGTAGTAAAGACGAGCAGTAAAGACACAATCAATGTGTAAAGACGCCAATCTGCACCAATGGATGGTCCATGGGAAGGATGTCAATATAACTTTTCAGTGTGCACAATGTGGTCTGTTGTTGAAGGCCTCAGTGTAGCAGCAGACATGGTGATGGTTTGACCCTGATGGGGCATTATTACCGCATCCTGCTGTACATCATTAGAACGAGAGGCTCTCCTCCTTTGTGCTCATTTTCCCCAAAGCAGTCCCTGTTATGGAACAGCCTGGTGCAGAATGCCGACTGGTGTCAGTGCCGTCTGCCGATCTCCTCATTCCCTTTACAACCAGGTAAAGAAGCACTTGGAGCAGTCATTTAAATGAACTCTACATTTAGTCCAGTTCACAAGTCAGGTGGGACGGACCAACCTACCGTGACTTGGAAAGTCAGAGGAAGCAACCAACACTCTCAGGGCTAATCTCAATTCCCTTTCTTCTGAGGTAGTTTCATCACTTGGCTCGGTGTGCACTTTCGCATGAAGGGAGTGTTCCCATGGTTCAATGAGATTCCATCACTCTGCCAGATCCCTCTGTGTTGAGTGAAGACTTTAGAGCGTAGGTGTCAAACTCGAGGCCTGCGGGCCAAATGTAGCTTATTGTGCCATTATATGTGGCCCACCAGCACTTGAATGATTGTTTCAATATGTCTATCCTTCATTTAAGCGTGCATTAACCGCTACACTACATCTCCCACGATGCATGTCGATCATGTTGCTCAACTTGACGGGATCCAGCTGCTACATTGCAGAGCATACACACTTGGAAAATGGAGAAAACTACTACAGGTTTGCCCTGCAAGGTGAAAAGCTGTTATGAGAAGGTGATGATTGTCATAAAGAATTGTATGTGAATAACAACGATACCATGTCCTGGAAAAAAAGGCAAGTTGCAACTGCAGCGTAATGAGCTGACAAAATATACAAACCACGCAGTAGTGAAAGCCGAGGAAATCACTTTAAAGTTGTTCACGTCTTAGAGGGTGTGCGGGGAGGTGTGCCCCAGCCAGATACTGTACATACTTTTAAAGGTGTCAGTTTTTCAAGAAACACCATCACGGATCAAGTGAAGGAACCACTGTAGCTTGTAAACATGAGTCGGCCATGATTGTTGATTAGCTGATGTCTGTTAATAAAGGTAATAAATGATAAATTCAGGTTTCTTACATCACAAGGAAATACAGTAGTTCCTAATGACATGAAATGCATAAAAACACCTTTTTAACATCCTAGCAAATACACATGGAATATTTGGAAGTTAAGTAAATAATAAATTGAAGTTACATTTTTACAACATTTATATTCTTGCAGTTCCCGTTACATCTGGCTCTTTGTGAGCAAATGCTGTGCTGATGAAACCCTCTGTCAAAATGAGTTTGACACTCCTGCTTTCAGTAAAACTGAAATATAATCCAACACAATGTTTCTCAAATAATCTCTTCACAATCTATCCAAAAGAATTACTCATCTAATGAAAACAAATAGTTTCTGGACACAATTTCTATCCAACAAGTCCTTGTAGGATCCACTTCCTTTCATGTTGTCATTGCATGAAAACATGGGTAAAACATGGGGTAACCCATGGGTAACATGAGTGGTGCAGCTAGTAAAGCAGTGCTATTTCTTGTTTTGTGGTGGTCAGTATGTGCAATCTAAGAAAATATGAAATTATAAAGCAAAGCACTCATAAAATGTATGTGCTTGTACAAAGTTGTTGCTGCTGTGGGTAGGTTTGAGAAAATGGTAATGGTACTTGCACTATACGTGCATAATGGTAAATAGAATTTCCACATTTTTGTGTAGGCCAAGGACCAGCCAACTTTCAAGAGGTTCTTTGGGTATCGTGTGTTCATTCATTTGCAGAGTTTCTCCCCTTTCAGCCTGGGCAGATGCCGATGCCCATGTCATGGCAAATGCAGCACCCATTACCTATTGTTCCCAACTGTGAAATACCTCTTTCAACTAACAGTTACAGTCGAGTTTGATTGACACATTTATAAAGTTGAAATGAAAATGCTTTTAGTGGCGTTACCGAGTTGACCGTTTAACATGACTTCTCTATGTCTGATTTAATAGCTCACCTCATGAATTAAAAGTACAAGGGCAATGTGTGCATGCACATGAAAAGCAATAAATGTTCCAAACATGCCCTCAAGTTTGCCTGAAATGCTGCAGCAACAAATGTCAGCAAGTCAGTTCTAGACTACTAGCAAAAGTCGTCAGAGAAAGAGGCTGAGAGCTGGTTGCCTTCCATATGCATGACAGGCGTACCTCAGTTGAATTACACACATTTGTTTTGTGTCCAACAATGTTTGAAAGAAATCACGGCATTAGCTAAAATGTTCATCTAAGTGGAATTCATACTTTTGTCTTAGCAAATCAAATCATTTTGTGGGGCTTAGCCATGGATCTTTTTTTTTTGGTGTATTTTTGATATATCGTAAAACGTACCACAGGAAAACACAAGATGTGTATTTCCATGTAGTATTAGTATTAGTTAGTATTATTATCAGTTTTTATGACAAGTGACAGCAACAAATCTGATGGTTTAGTCACCACCCTGCAGATGACATCTGTGGCTGCACCTGTCCGATAATTAGAGTGTCTCTCCCTATATTGAGTTCTAATGACTCATCTTTTAGTGAAGTCAAGTTCAGCATAAAGTTCACTGCTCACTCTACACGTGAATATGCCTAAATTTGACATTCTTGCACACATGGGACCTGAGGCTTTTTTTAAAAAAAGTATCTCAGCATCTTCATTCTGATGCCCCGGCGATATGTGGTCTGACGTCATATTTGATCTTTTCAAATCCATTGCAGTGTGAGTAATCAGCAGTCAAGATGACTTCTGTATCATGGAAGTGTACAGTGGGAAGCAATATTTCCAAGATGAAAATAAACTCTGGTGCCATCGCTTTCCCTGCACAGGGGGTTCAAGCATCACATCTTCTTGTGCGCATGTGGATCACTTCGTGGCGTGGCTGTTCACACTGGAGTGTGGGTGGGATGAAGAATGCAACAAAATTAAATCTGCAAAAATTGGGAATATTAAGATTAGCAATGCAATGTGAACTGTCATGATGCGACATGGTTTACTTTCATTTTATTGGTAGAACTTTTGGGGGCGTTGGCGGAATTATTTGTGTAATGAATTAATTGCATTTGTCACTCGGGACAAAGGAATGAGGATTGTTCTTTTTGCAATCAAAGTTTACAAGGCTGCTTAGTGTTCTGAATTTCTCCATCCTGGCACATACAGTAATTAGCTCAGACCAATTCTAGGTTGTTTATACAGTCCAGTATCACATGTTCATTTTGAGGGACCTGTACAAACCCACAATAGGTTACTCCAGGAAATGCAACTGGCTTTTCTTCCTCACTCGACAGAGGTTGCTTTGTGGAAGACCTCGTCTAATGTGAAATGGCAGCTTGTCCTCACATAATTGGGGCTTGTCAATTCTAAGTTGCTCATTATTTATTGGTCAATTTATTGTAGCAGCATTGGGTGTTTCACTGTTCTCATTATCACCACATGGAGTATTGCGTCAATTAGTTTCATCTGCGCACCAAAGGACTTGGTGTTGAGCACCTTAGTGAAGTAGAAAGTGTTCCAGCTGGACATTGTGTCCTTCCAATGGTTCGCAGTTATGTTTTCCCTTCTTTTATTTTCAAAGGTACCTGGGTAAGAGCATGTTCCATCTTTCTGGAGTGGGGGTTGTGCATTTGGCTCACTGTGAGGCTTTGCTTTCAGTGTGCAAAACCTTCAGTTCTAACTTGTTTTGTCAGGTATCTGGGGATAGCTCAGATTTACAGCATTTTTTATGTGGTTTGCAGATAGCAGAATACTAATGGGGGAGAGGGAAAAGAAAGTTGATGTGTACAGCCAAGTGAAGGGTGCGTCTTAAAGGCACTTTTTTGGGTCTGTGGTCGAACTTGAGAGAGTTTGTGTGGTCAGTGGCTTTGGTGGGCTTGGTGAGAGATATTACCTGGATTATGTGAAAGCCTCTCTGTGTGGTTGTGGGCCAAGTAATCTTTTGTTGCTGCTTTGGCTGGGTTGAAGGGTGGTTCTGTGTATTTTGTAATTTTTATCAGTGGTTAGGGTTAGTGATGTGGTGACATTTGCTTTGTGTCGGTTGTGTGTATTTGGGCCATTATGGATGTATGCTACATTGCATTCTTGCCTACCACCTGTGATTGCTCCATCTTGCTCCAAAAAAATGCAAACAAGCCTGTAGGTGGCAACACTGAGATTTGCTGTGGAGCTTGTTTTTATGAAGGTATGATCTTGATATTGCCATGGTTTGGGTGACATCCTCGCTGACGCACTTACCTGGTCCAGAGGGGCTCTGGCAAATGCTCAGTGTGGGTGTATTTCCAGGGTACAAAGGGTTTTGGTGTTTTTGCTTTGTATTGTATCAGTGGCTAAGTTTTCCGGATCCCCTCCCGTTCTCTTCCAGGTGCTTAGATTCATCTGGAGCTCGTTGGGGACATCTGACCAGTGGCCCATAAGAAGCTTTTCCCCCTTTTGTTCTCTAGTCACACACTCGACAGGGTTTGTAATGTGGCAGATCTCGTTACTCACTCAACAGACCGTTGCATGCAACTTTATTTTGTCAATAAAAATATTCATCTGAAGTTGGGCGTTGTATTTTGCATTGCAACCCAGGAGACAGGGTTGCAATGTAACCTTTCACAAGTTTATGACTTATACACTTTATTCATTCAGAAGAAACGTGCTGAGAAGCATTAGACCCACTCTCATTATTCAAAAATTAGCCGGCACAATTTTTTCTCTTTAGAAATAAATACAAAAGCATGCAGCATGTGATCAGAGGATTTTGTCATTTGTTCTATCCATTCCTCTTTGAATTTACCATCTCATTCTTTATTTGGATTTTGGATCTGGATTACTCTCAGCCTTCACCATGTGTGCTCCACTTAAGCCGCACTCATGGTGTACTGTCTGTTATTTTGCTGAGAGGGGGAACCACTACTACTACTACTGGTGTGTTTGAATCTTGCTTGCTTTTGTAGTGAGGACTACTAGAGGGACTCTTCTACCTTAGCGAAAGCAGGCCTAATACGGTGAACACTGGGGATATTTGATCATTAGCTTGTCTGTCCATAAATAAGCCTGCGTGCATTCTGCAGTTGTTTGACTACAAAAAAGTACTACTACACCAGCTCTGGCTAATACATGGAGCAGTGTCCTGCTCTCAGAAAAAATACCTCTCCTCACCATGACTGACCCAGCACCCAACGACTGATCATGCTGGAGGATGCTGCAGGCATCAGAGCGTTCTCCACGGTGTCTCCAGACTCTGTCACGTCTATCACATGGTTTCAGTGGGAACCTACTCTCATCCGTGAAGAGCATAAGGTGCTCAGGGCGAATCTGCCAATCTCGGTGTTCTCTGGCAAATGCCAATCGCCCTGCACGGTATTGGGCCGTAAGAATGAGCTCCACGTGTAGACATGTGGCCCTCACACTATCTTTATTGGGTCTGTCTCTGACAGCTTGAGTAGAAACATGCCAACCAGTGGTGCTGCTTGGTGTCATTTTGCAGGACTCGGGTAGTACTCCTCTTGTTCTTCCTCGCACAAAGGGGGAGGAAGGGGTCCTGCTGCAGAATTTTTGCCCTCCCACGACTCCCTCCATGTCTCGTGGTGAACTGGCCTGTCTCCTGGTTCCCCCTCCTTGCTATGGAGATTGTGCTGAGAGAAATGACAAATCCTCTCACCACAGCTGGCATAGGTATGATTTCGTGGATGGCTGAGCCTACTCGGGAAGCTCACTACCGAGCAACTTCTGTGGATTGTGAACACTGCCTCATGCTACTTCTCGGGGTGAGAGCACTGACAAAATGCAAAAGTTACCAAAACATCATCCAGAAAGTATGAGAACAGAGAGATGGTCTGTGGTCACCACCTGCTGAACCACTCCTTTATCGCTAATTGCCTCTCATTTCCACCTGTTGTCTATTCCATTTGCACGACAGCAGGTGAAATGGATTCACAATCAGTGTTGCTTCCTAACTGAGCAGGTTGATTTCACAAAACTCTGATTGAATCGGAGTGGCATTGTGTTGTTTAGGTGTTTATTTCAGCCGTGTATATCGAGACAACGCAGGTTTTCAATGGTTTTCACCTGCAGCAAGAGCGGGACATGTAAGGTATGACAATAGGTCACCTCCGGCCAAAGAAAATGCCACTTTTCTTTAGCAACTGCCTCCAGACTGTTGAATAAGTGGCTGGAATGCAAAACACAGAACCGGAAAGATCATACAGGACAGACAGTGTGAGCAAACCAAACAGCCTTGACATCTTTTCATTCTGGTACATTAATATTTGTACAGGCAGCAGTGTTCCCCTATCAGATCATTCTTTTAGTTCTTCCTGACGCTCTGGCCTTTGATTCAAACCTTCTTTCCTGACTGAGATCAGTGTACGATCTGTGTGTGATTTGTGTGTATGTGAGTGTGTGTGTGCGTGCGTGTGCGTGTGCGCGCTTTGTTCGAATATCCAGTACCTGCAAGATCTTTGCAAGATTAGGTCTGGTCTCATAACTTTCTCTGACACTAATTTGACAGGCTCCCTAAGGATATGTTAATACAATGCTTGATTTTCCCCTGTTGTGTCCTTTTTATGACATGATGCCAGAGAAAGGTGTTTTAAATGAAAGTCATCCATATTAATGTATCTGCAGACGTTCCCTCTGAGTTTGGCTGCTGAAACTGTAGCCATATTGCTCGTACGATATTTGTTTACAAGATATGTGAGCATGATTGAAACATGCCATCATCTATTCGGTGCACATCCCTCAGATGGACATGAGATAAGATTATTAAAAAGATGATTTAAGATATCATAAAAGAGACTCATAATAAGACAGATCAATAACATGACGCCAGCTCTTATTGATCTCCTCAAACCTTCCCTCCAAAACACTTACGAGCAATAAAAACAGCATCACTGCTTAAATCACTTCCCATTAGCCACTCACTGGGATGAGTTAATTACTCACTAGTTTTACCTTACCTTCCCACAGGGATCATTATTTTTTACTGCCTGTAGTTACCTGATGTTTTGAAATTAAGGCAATGCAACCGCATACGTGGTATGAGGAAGATGTCCCATCTTTTCTCACATAAGAAGATTTAAGGATGGGTCATGTGAAGTGTGGCTCTGATACTCATCTTATTCAGCCGATTTCCTTCTTTCTGTGGGACAAGGCCAGCACAGCTCAGATTATGCTTCATATAAAATGTCCATAAGCAAAGCGACAAGGCCAACAGATTGCAGATATTACCTCATTCGTTAAATGGATTAGCTGCTTCCTTTCCAGCCAGTGGCAGGCAAGGTTAAAGCATCACTTTATCACATCATCTATAATGGGCGTGTTTTGCATTTAGAGATGCGGGATCGTGTAAGGTTGGTTGGTGGGGAGAGAAATGGAATGGACGCACATATCCATCACCCTGGCAGGGGTGGTTGGTGCCAGCACAGCACCGCCGCCACACTGTTGTCCACATTTTAACACCCTCTGCGCCCACTACAACCACCTCTCCTTTACGCAAACACACACACAGACACACATGTACCAGTAGGCTTGGCTGGTTGTCGCTCTGTCACTCAGCGTGAAGGGCAGACCTTTGCTCGTGCGGATCAATCATTCTTCAGGACACACTGGCAGTGTAAACCTTTGATAAAGAGCGTCGTTCACAGCGAAACCCCCGTCAAGGACTTATTAAAGGCCTGACTCCACCTGATTAACGAGAGAGCCATGGAAGACACACTGGGCAGCTGCGGGGCGTAGAGGCAGGGGGTAAGAAGATGAACAGGCATAGCATTGTACAGGAGACGGACAGTATTCATTTATTCAAATGTACGCACAATATGTAGAGAACCGAATACTGTTGAATGAGTACAGCATGAATTGTCTCTCTCAACATGGAGCACATGCGTTGGTTTTGACGAGCTGTGACTGGTAGTGGTAAATGTAAACTACGCAACAGAAGTGTGAGGCACACATTATTTTGATATCTGTCTGTTGAAAATTTTGCATGAATAGACTAGAACCGCCAGCATTAAGTGAATTACATTTATGAACTGACCTTGTCCATCTCAGTTGGTCAAATACATTTACAGTACATCAGTTATGTAAATGTGTGGCTGTTTTCTTGAGTGTGTGTTCATATACATACAGTTTATGTGGTTATAGCAGACGGTTGATATATGTTTATCGCACACACTGATGCCCAAAAATACCTTTATGATGCAGATGTGAAAATTTTTATGTTCTTAGTTGTGATCCTAGACATAGACATGTTTTCCTGCAATCCACCATCCTTTGCTTGAATAAGAATGACTTTGTGTAGACGTTTCATGCTGCACGGGAATGTGGCACATGCCTGAAAAGCTGTTGCTACAAGGCGAAAGGGCTTTGTATCATCAAATCAATGTTGATGGACCAAAGTGACTACTGCATAGACAAAGGTAGGGCACCATGCACTTCCTCATCTTCCTCAGGATGTCACTAAGTGGTGCACAAAGGGCCACGGTTGGCTGGGAGACGAGATTGACAACTGTGCATTCACAGTTGGTAAAGAATGAGCAATAGTCAGCGACTGATGACATCTGCAGTGTGAATGATGTACAATTGAATGCTCGAAATTGTCCAACATCGAGCCTCAACAAGTTTGTGAATGAAATGATATCCTAAACACACTAATTGTGACAACACAAACATGATACTCTGAAATGTCCATTACAAAATACCTGCTATCGAGAGAAAAACTCTGTGTGTTCTGAACAAACAGTATGTTTGTGCAACCTATGCCTTCAATACCTTCTCAGAAATGGCGAGGTGCTGTGTAAACCATCTTTTTTGTCTCTATAGCTGAGTTGAAATAGTGTCATGCTGTTTGTTTTGCGGCCCCATGTTGTCCAGGTGCCATCGTTAAAGGAAATCATTGAATAGCAGCTCCTGCATATCTTCATTACGTAACACTGACTTGTTGGACACAACATGAGGGAAAAAAGTTAACTTCTGATGTACCCCAGTAGTGATTTGCACAATCCTCTGTTAACTGCCACAAACATTAAAGAAAAAAGGTTATCTTGCATCGACTCACTCAGGTGGCAGGCAGCCAAATTGCTCCAAGGTCCTCGTGCCTCCTTGAGGTGCCACATGTGGTTTCTTGCAGCAGGATGCGTCATGTCTGCGTCTCCAATCCAGTGCAAAGAGTTTCATGCGTGTGGGCCTCGTACTGACGGGAAGGTTACGGTACGGAAAGAAAAAATAAGTGTGAACGAGGGAAAGAAGGATAGCGAAAAGTCTGATCGCAAACGCGCCTTCACATCGCTTGTTACCACACAAACCTCTTTTCTGTTGGTGGCGCTGCTGTGATTGAAATACAGAAGAGTCTGGCACGGCCATTGCAATGATCCGATGGGAGAAAAGAGGCAAAATTAAAAGAGAGAAATGTCCAGATGGACAAGAAATTATATATATCTGGACAGAGAAGCCTTCAAACTAGAATTTAAACCCTTTTTATCTACTTAACTTCTGTGTCTACCCCTTGCTGAATCTGTATTCACCATATTAACACAAGCGAAGTCTCAATGAGTGAATTCTGTGTCAGATATTTTATTGATTTGGGTGGGCACAATGAATCAACCTGGTACTCTTGCGAATTTAACAGTCTGATTCCTGGCTTTGTGCCCTTTTCTCTGCTTCCGTGTGTTTGCTGGTCTGAGCAAAATCTTGCTTATTTTACCATTCACATTAACTTGTGTGTTTTGTCTCCATGTAATCTTGTCTCATTACAATACTATCTGCCCTCTTAGCTGTTCTGAGGAAGCAAATGTTGCATGCAGAACAATCTCGGTCCAACCTGACAGGTAGGCAAAGCAAAGCCACACAAAAACCAGTAGTCGAAACACAAATACATGTCACAGACACACAAACAAACGGACACACATCTCAAATGCAAACATGTATTCATGAACACAGGCTGCAACGACAAAGATACCTGTTTATGCATTCTCGGCCGCCACTTACACCCTTCCATTATGTATTCCTTTATTTTAACATATGTCCCCCAAATGCATTTTTCACGTTTTTCTGAAATTGGCTATATGGTGCCAGGAAGGTGGAATAAGCCTCTGGAGGAATTTTTGATGAGGCTGACTTAATGTGGTGCTCACATACTGGGGCCCAGCATCACATCCCTGTTGCCAGAGCTGAGAATCCATCTCATCTTTTTCCCGCATGGCTCAGACAATGGTCAGCTCCATGGTAACACTATTATATTTCAGAAATGCACTAATGGTACATCCTGTTGGTGTAAGCCAACTTCGAATAAAGTGAAGGTGTTGGAAAACTGCTGAATTCCATATCGTGTCTCTATGTGCATTATTCATCAACAACTCCATGAGCATTCATTTGATAGGATGATGTGTTTTTTACGAATGATTTAACATCATTCCAATAGACAGGTATAACGTTTCACACTGTTACATTTTGTCAATATAGACTGCACCCTCCACCATTTGACCCTGATGGAAATGAAGTCACAAAGACAAGCTTATGTTACAACATTCCCCAGTGTTCCAGGTGTACTCTAAAACTGCAAAGAATTCCTGGACTATCTTGACACCGTAACATGGAACATTCCGTCCTCCACTCTTTGCCGGAGTACAGGTGAAGAAGTGACCACTGTACAAGAGCCCATTTTTGAGTGTCTGGTGTTGACTGGTCAGACTGGTTCTAAATGGTCCTTATCTCTGTTTCCCAACTTAGGTGTATTACTCCTCCAACACCATTTGATTGCCCTTGCATATTTTTTTTTACCATGAGACCATGCATGATTTTACTTTTGCTAGCACTAATACCAATACCACTTGTGAAGGTGAAAGTAAAATAGACACAAAAGTTCAAGGGCAGGTTACAGACTCTTGAGACAGAAATTTTCTAGCTCTGTGTTGATGTGTTGCTCTCAGAATGACATTTGTTGAGGATGCGGGTGTAGTTATGTTGATGTACAATTTTACCTTAATGTGACTTGTTTCCATGGTGAGTCATACATTAATCAAAGAGCTTTTTTTCTCTGATTGCATTAGCAAGTCACTGAGACTGCACAATTACACACTAGACTGACTTAGAATCAATCATATGAAAGAAGATAAGCAGAGGTCAAACAAACTGATTATGATTAGATGGAGTCTCTGGACTTGTCATTGAAAATGAAGCATGCGAACAGTCACAGTCTCGATGAATGCTCTTTGACTGCCGCCTCCTTTTTATGCTTGGATATCAGCTTGAACACTCCAGTGAAGGCATGATGCCAGTGAATGGAGAGGAAGGAAATAGCGCTGAGACAACACGGGGAGGTCAGATTGAGGATTGCGTTCTGATTTTCACACATCAGGAGCAGCCTTAGTCTGAGCGTGGTGATATTCACCATAGAATTATCCAAAGGAGAGTATCCGACCGTCAAATTACTCGCAATGTTTTCCTTACAGAAACAGGAGGGCAAACAGTGTGAAGGATGGAGTACTCTTGCTTTCTAGCTTGGATCCTCACTTGGTTAATGTTCTTTTAAAATGTGACCCTTGTGATTTTCGAAGGTAATTGCACCGCTCATGATTAAGTGCCCTGATGGAATGATTGAGTGTACGGCCCCAAAATGCATGAAGTGGCTGCAAAATCCCATGTCACCATGTAACACATAACACATTATCTCATTTTTATTAAAGAAACATTTGTTGGCTCTTTGCTGGTGAAAGCTGATGGTGCTTAATAGGCTCTCCTTCATTTTGGCTGTTTGTAGCGTCTGCTACCACACATTGGTTGTCTGCTGCACAGGTGTCCGGACCCACGATGCTCTGACATATTTCAGCACCTCGCTTTCCCTTTATCTCTCTGTTGGTGTGGTTTTGGGGAGCTTTAATTTGATCTCACAGATCAATAAATCACACTCTCCAACTCTTTGCTGAGGAGGCAAGTCGACCCCTGCCATCGTCTTGCTCCTGATGCACTGACTGAGGAGAAGATACTTTAAATGATGATTTCAAAATACAATTACATTCGTCATCATAGAAACATCTATTCTATAAACACAGTAAAAGCAGGGTGTCTGTTTGTCCCCCACAAAACCACCTATTCTGTGTTATTTTGGAGAAAGCTCAGGGCTTTGAAAGCAAATTGAATTGTTTTGCAACACGGTTTCTTGCCATGTGTATCAAGGAACCGTGTCGAGATGTGTTCCTCCCGACAAAGTAGCAACTGACGTGATCGCCGTTCACCCTTCAAGCCACACTGCAAGATATCGAACACTGTTTGGAATCAAGAGGGTGATGGATATAGACAGTGGTTACGTTTGTGTTCACTCCTTTAGGCTGTATGATCATATTGAAGCGGAGAATAACTTTATCCGCCTTATGTAATTCACCTGATGAATGACGCTCAGAGGTCGGTGATGGCAGAGTGAGGAGAAGTGAAGACCGGGGAAGAGGAGATGAAAGTTGTAGGAGTATGGAGCAGGTGAACCGTGAGGCTTATGCTAGGTGTCGTTTGTTTCATCTTCTCTCCCCATAGTTATTGCCAAAGATCAGACACTCAGGTTTGCCTCTGCGTCTTGTCGAAATGCCGGTTGTTGTTAGCCGGCCTCGCTCCAGCCACACTGTAATCTATTGATATTCACTTACCACGGAGGCAAATAAATTACCTGCCATTTCCAAGCCTATTTGTGCTGGATATTGAACACCTTGTTTTGAAATGTCTATAGCAATTTTGTTAATCAAGCCGTGCATTATTACATTAATTGCGTTTGATTAGGTGGTTAATTAATGGATGCCACCCAGATCTGATGCAGACCGCACAAACGCAGCACCGATGTTCAAGGGAGCGGATGCAAATTGAGACATGGAGAAATTAGAATAAATGAGTTTGTTTGTGAAACGGAGGTGGTAAACACAAGAGTGGCCACGCATTTAATTCAGTTGACCAGAGGCTGCCAATAGCACAGCTGAGAACCATTTATTCCTGTACTTTGCATGGGATACTGTCACCCATAAAAAAGAGGAAAGGTGTTTCAAGAGGCAGAAATGCACAGGACCAAATCTGACAAACCTCCTTGTTCTGTAGAACTGTCGAGCTGTGTGTGTTGCAGTAATTATGTGCTGACACAGGCAGACATCCGCCATGATTTTCCATGCGGCGCGTGCTGGTGCATTTGCTTTGGCCAAACGACATCCTAAGAATACCATGAAAACAAGGAGAAGCACGAGACAGCTGGACACAATCACAAGTCCACAAGTTTGCAATTCACTGTGATGATTTGATCAGTGATATCAGTAAAGCATTCCAATTAAAAATAATTGTCAGGATTCCTGCCTAGACTCTTGTTTTTCTCTCCCCATACCTATCAAAGTCTTGACAGTTCTGAACTTTTGTTTTTATAGCCATGTGTTGTCATGTGTCTTGAGTAACTTGCCCTTGTCCCTTCATTTTCTCTGCCCACCTGTTTCAAAGTTTTGTGCCAATTACTTGTAGTATGAACACTGTCTTTTCCCCTCACTTGGACAGATTGTCACCCTAAATACTGTTGGTAACCTTACTGGGTACAACTAGCGCAAGTGTGGATCTAATTTTGAAGGTTCCCTGGTATTGAGCTGGTATTGAAGCCTGTTTGTGACTAAGCTCCGGCTGTTTCTGGACCATCTGCCTGCACCCGTGTGTCTGTTTGCTTTCCTGTTGATGACGCTGCCTGCCTGGACTCAGTTTTCAATTCCCACAAGGTGTGTTCTGAGCTATGATTGAGTCCCATTCGGACTTTGATGAAAATATTAATCATAATTTATATGTTGTATATTAGTTGTTAATTTTCATGTATCAAAGTAGACTTAATTACTGGGCAATTTGTACTACATTGTAGAGGAGTATAGAAGTGTGTACAAGATGTTGAATTGGTTGTTATGTTCCCCTGGATTTCTGGAGCTACTTCAAAATGTGAAATGGTTCTATTCTAAGGTGACTGAAAAATTCTGAAGAAAGCAGTGATGGAGAATCATTTGAATAAATGTGAGGATGAGTTTAAATTAAGAAGCCTATATTCTTGGACACTTAACGCCAGGGAAAGAACCAAAAAGAATTTTGGCAGATATAAAGATGGCAGCAAAAAAATAAAAGAAAAGGCGTCTATCATATGCCACGAATGAAATTCAGTGTTAATTAATTCCCAATTTTGCGATCTCACCTTTGCTTTTTTTTTTTTTTTTCTAAACTTGCTTTTACTTTGTTACAAAAATCTTCACAAATTGGTGAAATACATCCTCATCATAATTACGTGCCGATGATAGAAGATTTTTTACAAAAAGCGTCTTGTACCTGTGGTACATGGAGCACGGGTTACGCATTATTTTACGTGTGGCAACTTTGATCTTTTTTCAAAGACATAATGGTCATTTGCTCTGAACGCATTTTATTTCCTCTAGCGGCGGCATGCTGGTGCTGCCTATTGGATGAGGTTGGGTTTTTTTGCAGGCACAATGTATCTCAAGTCTATTCTTGTATGTGGATGTTAAGTTTTAATTTAGACGCTACTTGTAAGTTGCTGTAGGTACAGAAGACCTTTAGAATGATTTAATGAAACTTTAAAGGTGTAGATTCACTGCCAGTAAAAGTTTCAATTGCAAGTCCTTTGAGATGGGGAATATCTGCAGTGCATCAAAAGTTACTTTTTTTCTTTCTTTCTTTTTTTTTTTTTTTTAATTGAATGGCAAACGAAGATGGAATTAAACCTCACTGGCAACTGACAGAAGTCCTGCAGAAAGGAAATGCACACTGCATGACACATTGAGTTCTGTCTTTTCTCTCAGTTGTCTGTCAAACATGCACCCGAGTCTGACTGGAGTAGACACAGAGTCAATTGAAGAGAAAAGCAGGATTGAAGAACTGACAAGGTTTTCTTAGTTTTGGAGACTAAAGTGAAGAGAGGGAGTGGATGGGAAGAACAAAAACGTGCTAACAGCAGCCTGTCTCATACACTGAGACAGCATGTGGGAAAGGAGAGAGGGAAAGAGATGAAGGAAGACGCTGAGCGGCAGGGATGTACAGAGAATGAACAGAGGAGCAAGAAACAGCTTTGACTGGAATCAGCTCTCACCGTCATCCTTACAGTGAATGTCTCATCTGGTCTTCACTCTGCCACTCTTCACCATTTCCTGTCATTTTCCTCCCTGCTCCTCATCTGCACGTCCTCACAGCCTTTCCTCTCGCCCATTTCCCATTTCCTCTACCGAGCTCCTCCTTGCGTCTGGATACCTTATTCAGTTATTCCTTCTTGCCTGTTATTCTTAGATGCTTTTCTTACATGCATATAGGCATGTACACACAAGCGAGCACATACACTGAGTTACAATTCCCTTTCAAGTTTCAGCAGGCTCTGTTTTCCATTCCCAGCAGGCTTTCAGTGTGCTTCATTATACAGCATTATTGATGGCAAGTTTGCTCATCTACGCAATGCCATTAAACTGTCGGCTTTTTTGTAACACAATGTATTAACGGCTTAATGTCCTCCCATAAATTACCTGACAAAGACTCTGACACAAATAACCATGCGGCAGGGTTCTGGAGGAAAAGGCATTTTCAAGTACAGATGGATCCATCAGTAGTGGAGTAATCGGCTGAAACGCCATTAACATAACATTAATTCTTGTCACAAGGATACTGGAAACACAAGTTTTGGTGGATTCTCAGCCAATCCAGGGACAAAGGAGGTAGAGGAAATCAGTTTGCGCTTGATTTTTTAATGTTATCTTAATGTTTTGAACAGCAGGTTTGCTGAGTCAGAACTGGATTGTCCCTGTCACTGTATGCCAGTAACATGATGGAAAACAGAACATACACCCTGTGCATGTGTGAGTCATATGTGTGAGTGGGAGATTGTGTGTGTGTGTCTGTCTGTTGACAGCTAGGTATAAAAGAGAGGGAAAGGAAGTCAAGGCGTCAAAAATATTTGTAATTATCGTGTGCATGCATTGTAACTTACAAATTTTTCTTGAGTCTAAGGCACTACAAGTTGAATTCAATCATTCTGTAGGTATTCATGATCATAAATGCACAAATTTGACAGCAACATAGTGGAATTTTGATTATTATTTGCACATTTACGCTTTTTTGGTCTTCTTCAGAGAGAGTGTACAATGTGCAGGTCAACACACCTCCAACATTCAATCTCTCCCTCACCCTCTTCCTCTCTGCCTCCCCTTACTCTTTGTATCCTCGAATGTTGTGTGAAGGCAAATAGAAAAACATGCACAAACACAGACCAACACAGTCTTGTGTTGTTGCTCTGATCTCTCTCAAAAGCGTAATTGCACATTGAGTAATTTAAGCAACATTGAGAAAGGTGAATGCTTTTGCGTGAAAACAATCTATAATTTTGTTGGTCTTCTTTTTTTGGCTGGTTCAGGTGATAGACCTTAGGTTAGACAGGAAGAGTGAATGAATGAATGAATGAATAAATGAATACACACCAACTTCCTTTCATTATGCCAGGCTGGACGTCACCATAACCTCATCTCTCAGATTAACAATATATTTGATTGGAAGCAGCCATTCTATCTGCTAGTTCCAACAAAGGCCAACAAAGGCAGAGGGCAGGTGTTCAGCCCCTTGGGTGAAAACTGTCTGTAATTCTGTTGGTCTTCTTTTTTTGGCTGTTTCCTTTGATGGTTCCAGAGTAGATGTTCCCTCTCTACCTCTTTCTGTCCTTCATATGTTCAGCTGTTACACCAGCCATTTTCCTTTCCCCTGGCATAACATCCATTAGCCTTCACTGCATTCTGTTTCCTTTTTTCCTTGCACTTGGCAACTCCATCCTCAAACAAACCCTTTGGAGATCTGTTGTTTATCCCATATACCAGACATGCTTTCAAATATCAAATATATTTATGGGTTTACATGCAAACAGGAAAGTACACACAGGTACAGCCATTATCACAGTTAACATGTTTTGCAATAGGGGAGGAATTTTGAGAGTGTGTGGGCTGCACCCTGAGCACGTTGGGGCTATGTGCCTCTCTCAAGGGCTCCTCAGCAGTGCTCTGAAGGCAAACTGGAATCTGTCAAGCCAGCAATCAGGCAATTCCAGCCATTTTGGTCTAACTCAGGACTTGAACCAGCCACCTATGCTCCCTCAGACAAAGTCCCCAGAGCACTGCCTCCGTCTGGTTTATCCCCTGGTATCATGTTCCTGGAGAAAACAAAAACAGTAATGACTTTTTTGTGTGAAAGCAATCATACAAAAACTATAACAGCTATAGGATTTATTCATTGATATATGGCATATATGGCATATATTGCTCATAGGCTCTAAGACAACTGTCGTCCAAGTGCTTTGCACTCTTTCACTGACACTTACAAAATCCATTTTAATATGAAAATCTATTGCATTTCCACAGTTTGGAATGATGTCCATTCATTATTCATAATTCTCATTTACTCATATCTATATTCATTCCGGTCATCTTGATGTCCTCTGCAGCCTCCTAGGTGAAGGACCTTGCTCAGAGGGGAAACTTACCCTATCTTTGTCAGAGCAAATGGGAGATTCATAAAAACATTAAACCACATCACACAAGTCCCAAATGTGTCTTAAAATGGCCAGTTTTGAGACTTGCCAAATCTCTGTGGTTTATTTGTCATTTCATTGTGTGGCAAAGTTCTTAATGAGCACACAATGTGAGGACTCAGAGCAGATGAGGAGGATCTTGGATTTGTTGTCTTGTGTGGCTGCGAGTACATTTCTGCCTCATGTGTCGGCTTGCTGGCAGTTATGTGGGGCAGCAAGGAGCTCTGGCAAATAGTAGAGTGCAATTAGTCCAACTGGCGTAGCTCATAAATTGAAACTGTAATCTCAATGTGTTTTGCATTAATAACACTCAGTCATTCTTCCACAATTAAACCTCTTTTGTTAATGGGTTTGACTGGTTGTTTGATTTAACAACCAGAATTTGGTTGTTTGTAAAGCTACAGTCATTCATTTCTTTGAAGGGGGCCCTAATGTTGGCTTTTTGGTTGTATCAAAGTGGACAGAAAAACTCTGTCAAACTGTGTGCGTGTGTGTGTGTGAGCGTGTGTGTGTGTCTCTGTGTGTGAAACCTGTCTGTTCTCTCTCCCATGCCAAAATGAATAGTTAGATTGCTCCCTGTGCTGCTCAGATGGTGTCTCCTGTCCACGGGCCTGCCATGGTTTGCTGCCATCCTCCAGTTGGCATGAGCATGTACCGTGACAGAAGCAGGACACCAGTTGTCCCTGTGTCGAGTTTTGACACACTCTGCAGCTCTCAGCACTGAATGTGTTTAAACACCATCTGTCCTTAGTGTCATCTCCTACCCCGTTCTGCATCCCTCGACATGCCCACTCCACAAATCCTCTTTATTGATTTCAAGAATCTCCGCCTTTCCCTCACACCATCTCCTTCTCTTTATCCCTTTCTACAGACTTCACAGCACCGCCGATCCTCTTCACACTCAATGAGCCACTGCAAGGCCCTTTAGACATCTCACCGTTAATGTCCTCACAGTCTTCACCAAACGATTTCCCACGTACCTCCTCTTTTTCTCCACCTTTACCGGGAAATTTTGGCTAAACTTGTGACAGAGAGACCGATGGTGACCCATGTCACTATCTGCTTCTTTCGCAACAAGTGCGTGTGTGTAAATGTGTAAGGCATGTGTTTTTTTGTGAATGTGTTGGTGTGTATGTTGCAAAATGCCAGGGCAGATCAGCACTTAGTTGCCTATCCTCTCGATATGAAGTTTATTCTCTGCTGACATTTGCCTCCAATATTTAGAGTGTATGTGTGTGTGTGTGTGCGTGTGTGTGCGTGTGCCTGTGTTTGTGTGCTTGTGTGTGTTGACACACTCCCATGAATGCATGTTTTGTGGCAGTGAGGGTGTTTGTGATACCTCCGGAGAAGAGGCAAGTGAGTCTTTTTTGTCGTGGGTGGTTGCTAATCAGTAAACAAAGCACTTAGTGCAGAGAGACTGAATTCAAAATAATCGGAAATGTCAGGACCTTCATTTCCTTGTTGGCTTGCCCTCACTTTGTTTTCCCCCCCTGTGATCCAAAGTATCTCTCTTTCGATGTTACCGTTTTTATTGACCTACATTTGCATACCCCAAGACTATGAGCTTATTATTTTGCAAACCCCTGACACGTCTCACACTTTGCTCTACTTTCATCTTCATCTCCTTTGTTGGTTGTGGAAAGAATATTTTGCTGTGGTAATGATGACACTCAACCATCAGCTCAATCATCCTTTTATCTGCTTATTTACCAGGGTCACCCTGAATGGTGGACATAATGCCAACAACACACTTGGCACAAAGAGTGCACAGACAGCAGCCAATAACAGAGAAAAAAAATCCACACACCACACACACAGGAAACAGATGTGTGCAAAGAAGTGAAATCAACAGAAATAATATCGAGATGAGATATCGATATATCACAATGAGCTCTCAAGGCAGCTTTAAATAATTATGAAAGTCCCAAGCCTTATTTTATAGTGATATTCTTCCTTTTTCAAAGTTTCTTCGCTATGCTTTTTTCAGATTTGTCACTTGGGACTTATGAAAGTCCCAAGCCTTATTTTGTAGTGATATTCTTCCTTTTTCAAAGTTTCTTCGATATGCTTTTTTCAGATTTGTCACGCCATTGCTGATTTGTGCATTATATATTTGTAATTATTATTACAAATCATAAGTAAAACCTCAAGTTACATGCAGATGAGGAAACAAGCCATGTCAGTCAAAGACATTGATTTCAACCATTAATAAAAAGATAGTGCTAACAATGATTTGGACACGGTTTGCTCAACCCTGTGTCTCACCAGGATTTTTGCAAGTGTAGTCCTGTAAGCTGCAGGCTGAGACAGCAGCTGCTTGTGGAGTTCTTGGTTGGTGTGGTGTAGCTTTGCTGCCAATCATCACCAATGTGGACACAGTAAACGACCTTGTGTTTGCAGCACGTGCATGAACTGCTGAGTAGAACAAATTCTCTAAATGGTTGGAAGATAACTAATAATGAAACAACGGTGGAATCAGAATCTGCATAATTCCTCTGCTCTTGATGGGCCACCCGAGACTTTAATATATCCACATGAAATCCTTGTCATAAACCCCTTAAGATTTTGTTTTTCCACATGACAAGCTTTGTGACAGCTTCAAAATATCTGCAGAAAAATTCAGAAATCCAAATATATCCAAACTATTCACCAAAGTTCCAAACTCGCAGGAACTGGTTGATCCATGCGTCTTATTCGTTGAGGATGATAAGCATTAAAAAAAGCTGCTTGGTTAATTACATCGTTCACTTCACACAGCTGTACATTACATCACAAATAAGGACATATTTGCAAGTGTAACTAACTCTAATCATAATCGTAAACATTTCTATAAGATGCCCTCTCCTGTACGAGTGCCAGCGACGATGATTACAATTATGATAATTCTGCTCTTCAGAGAAAGGTTAATTCCTTTCAACAATTTTGATCTTCATAGGCAAATGCAGTCACAGCAGCATTTCTCATGAGCTGCTGCTGTTGCCTTGCAGTGTCGCTACTTCTCATAAAGCACGCTTGTCCAAAGCGCTTTACAAAGACCTCACATTGATCCATTCATACTCTGGTGGCAGGTGCCAAGAAGCCCACTTTCACATCAGGCGGGGGTTTGCTTTACAGTGCCGTGCGTTTTAAAAGAACAAGATCTTTCAATCCCTCCAACTGCTGTCATTGTTCCTTGGCAGGTACATAAATGATCGAATATTTCCCATCATGTCACCTTAAGCTATCAAACACATTAACACTGATGACCTTTCAGATGCCTTGGTGGGGTTGATGAAGGTGTGCTTGCCTGCCCTCATCCTTTTTAGAATTTGAACAGATTACTACTTATGGCAGAGATCAGATGGGGACCCGCTGACGCAGTCAGTGCAATCATCGAGTCATTGCATGTGGACTGTTTCACACTCCCACTGCACTGTGAGAGAGGGGATGCTGTGGCTCCGAAGAAGTGCATATGGAGGGAGATTCACTTTGTCTGCCAGCAGCTGTGGCTCTATTAAGCCATTGGCTCAATGGATTCATGGCCATCTGCTCTGGACCAAGATACACCGAGTGGAACTCTTGCGTGCCAATATCTGTAATGTCTGTCTGGATCTGATTCTACATGTTCTACATGTCTGTAACAAACACCCTGCAGCCTACGCATGGAACAGAGTGAGCAAAGGCAAGGGCACACAACGCCTGGACTCAAATGAAACTCCGAAACTGTACAAACTTTGTGCAGAGATCTCTCTCTCTCTCTCTCGTTCCCTCAAGTCATGCAGGTCTCTCCTTTCTCTTTCTGTCTGTCTCTCTGTAATATGCAACCTTCTCCCACTTGAATATAATCATTCTCCTGAGAGAAACAGCACTGATTTCATTTCCAAGTAGTTACCAAGAACATTTGATCATAAACAGGCAGGATTTTCATTGGGCAGGACAACTACGTGACATGAAAACAAACATCTCTCATCGTGGGCAAAGAGATCTCAGTTGTAGGCATCAGGGATCTCAATCAAAGGTGCCAGTGCCATATTCTCATACTCTGCAAATATGATATGGATTGGTTTTTAGCAATACATAAATACATAGTTGCATTTGAAATATCTAGGAATGTTCTGGTCTCCAGAACATTAAAAGAGAATATGTAAAATAGCGGTGGAAGGAAGGAAATCTAGAAAAAAATAGCACAAGAAAAGATAATACAGTATAAGACTCCATGGCACAGTGCTGGGTGTCAAACAGCGTCACCGTCAAATGCAAACACACAGATAGGATCAGGTCTATTCCAGCATAAATTAAGTTCTTTTGAGGTAGATAATGTAACGTGAGCAAAGCTGTCTTTCATATATATTCATGGACTGGTTTTGCACTTTTTATTCAATTGAGCAAAAGGCCAACGTGCCATTGAGACAGCATGAGTGTGTGAATGAGTAGGAGTAGAGAGAAAGTGTGGGGTTAAAATAGCTTGAGTCCTCTGGATTGTGTTTCCAATCTACATTAATAAGGACATGACAGACTGAACGGACTGCCAGAGGTGGTAATTTGCGTGTGTTCTGAAATACATAGTCTGCTGCAGGGAATTTGGTCACATCTTGCAACTCAAATGTCATGTTATTGTAAGGTAGATACAGTAAATATACACTTTTACCGCTCTCCACTAGCACCAACTTGGCAGGACTCAACTTAACTCTTCAGATTTTAGGACTCAAGATGTAACTCTGGCACTACGTACTATTGCGTACGCACTTATCCAGGGTTGGACGCAAGCTGAGTCACTCTGGAGATGTGTCAGCAGACTGTAGGTCGCATACTGGCTGGTTGTTGATGTCAAACTTTCAAAAACCTGGCAATAATGATCAAGTACCATCATATTGTACTTTTATGATAGCCAACAAGGTCAGTGACCACACGGAAACCAATACTGAGGTCCAGGGACAGATTCAGCTCATGTTGCGGTACCATTGTGATCGTAGGTGGTGCTCAGATGTACAGGAAAAATGACTGGAATCAAGAAATTGAGAGCAAGTAGTACTTGAAATGTGTAATGGAAAAGCAGCATTGGACCTCTCATCTTGTAGGTCTTTGAAAAAAGCCACATACCCTCCTGCCTCAAGTGACAAATGAATTTGCACTCAAGCTGTTATTGACACTCCCAGTCAACCAAATAAAGCTCAATCACAAAAAGTGCTGTAAATAAGAGCCAAAAGTGGGTCTCACCCAGACGAAGGTGCACATAGTGTATGCCTGCTGTAATATGCATTGTGTCCGTAGTATGCGTGCCTGCGTGTGTGTCCAGTTCATTGATGTTCACTGCCTCTCAGACCTTCTGGGCCTCTGATTCCCTGACCACAACACCAACCTGTCAGTTTCATGTCCCTTCTCTGTTTTCCTCCGTGCCTCTGTGCCCGTTATTCACACTTTCTCTCTTGTGCTGTCAGCTGATGAATGGACCCCAGGTGATGTGCTGACAACAGTTTGTAGCTCCTCACATTCTCTTTCTCTTACTGGGGATTGGAGGGGTGACTTATTTTGCAGCGACATTACCAACCGCAGGAGAGCTTTTCAAAGTTGAAACAGCGACACTTTTATTTCATTACAAAACGGAGAGTAAGAGTGGTGTCTTAAAGCTTCTTTGCCGTCAATCGAGGCCTGCACAGTGTCTGGTTATTGCATATGCTGTGAAGTTGTGTTTGAAGCAATTTATCAACATTATGCGTGACACATACAGCATATTTTCTATGATGTACTTAGGCTTGTATATTTAGAATGATATTCACATGTTCAATATCACACACGACACACTCACACACGTGTGTGTCAGCCTACGTCAACAAATGCACCGATGAAACGACCACCACAGAGAACATCATAACCCGGGCCAACCAAAAACCCCAGATGACCGCTGAAGTCCGAAAAATGCTAAAAGCACAAAACTCAGTCTTCAAGTCTGGAGAAGAGGAGGCACTGAGGATGGGCAGAGCCAACTTTAACTGTGGCAGTATACCCAGCAAAGCCGGCTCACAGACAAAAAATCTGGGACTTTCTCCATGACGCCACATACACAGAAACACGTGGCAAGGCACACGGGTTATCACAAACTACAAGTCACCCCCTACTCCCTGTCTCATGGGTGAAGTTGATCTGGCCTTCCTGAATGAACTCAATAACTTTCTTCCTAAATGAACTCAATAACTTTCTTGGGAGGTTTAAGGCTCTTTCTAGACTCTGCTTACATGTGGAGGACTCTGTGGAGAGTCAGCTCATGTAGAGCTGCAGGCCCTGATGACATACCTGGATGGGTGCTTAGGGAATGTGCAGATCAACATTTTTAACACCTTGCAAGACCAAGCTGGAGTATCCTCATGTTTCAAGACTGCCACCGTCGTTCCTAACTGCCTAAAAAACCTCAAATCACATCACTCAGTGTTTACCGGCCCGTCGCTCTCACTCCCATCATGATTAAGTGCTTTGAAGAGAGCACATCGTCTCCAATCTGCAGTCCCCCAGAGTTTTAACCCTTCCAGATTTCTCATCGGCTGAAGCGTTTGACCAAGGACAATATCTCCTCTGCTCCTCACTGAAGCCTTGCACACCTGGTGCAGGAGGACATTCTTGTCTGGATGCTGTGCTCCACAACATCTAGTCGACAAACGAGGACCCCTGAGTCAAACTTTGATTCTGATTTAGCTGATGTTCAGTTACCATGTGGCATTCATGGCAACTCTGTTTTCCTTTTGGGCAAAACACCACAGGACTGTGACAAAATTATGGTCATACCAATGAATAAGCACATTGTTCATCACTAGCTATTACTCATACAGATTCACTCCTGTCCAGCTCCATGCACACAAGTTTTATGGTTTGACACTCATATCTGTTGCTTTCATACTCAAAAACATCGTCTAAAGCAGCGTTAACATGCATTTGGTCCAATGTTAAACATGTCCTACAAATACCACAATATGAAGTACATGCTGTATCACATAGCCATCATATGTAAGTCATCTAAGCATGTACACAAAGACGATTATTGACGCATCACTCACATTATAAGGTACTAATAGTAAAGCTCTTGCAGCTACAGTCCATAATTATAGCACCCTATCATCAGAGTCATCACATGCTGTTGTGTAATTTTCCTTCTGCTGTTGCTGTCATATTTACAAATGTATAGTGGAACTATGGTGTAATTATGTTGGATGTCAACAGTGGCACTATTTTTGATTGCTTGTTCGCTGAAGTGCTGATACCTGAGCGCTCTCTCACCAGAATACACAACTATTACGATCCCACTTTGTAACGATTCCACCCTCTAATTCATTTGAAGCTGGTGATGGCCACGTCATTACTAATATTTTTGTCATGGACCCGGCAAGTCGAAAATAAATTCATGTCAACACCACATCACATGCACTCTTCAAAATAGGTGTTTTTTTGAAACAGTTTTTAATGTGATTAGCTGTATCAACAAAGCCAGTCTCAAATTTCCCCTACCTTTCGGTCTGCCTTTCTGCCACAGGAAATAATTCCTGTTTGCAGCACAAATGATACTTATTTCGGCATCACACTAAACATTCATTGCCTCTACCATGATGATTAATCACAGGGTGTGACAGAAGTGCAATCGGAAGCTGCAAAACATTTACCCTCTGTCAGTCAGGTTTGGATATGTGGTGATTAGGTTTTGTTACTAGGCCTCGGTATGTTGCAGCATGAAAATAAAGACACATTGCGGCAGACAACAATGGGAGAGGCAACAGTCATTGTTGGAGGCTAGACTGACCTTAAATGCTGCTCCAGATCATTGGTGCCTTTTTTTACATTCCAGAGGGCAGCAATGACTCACAAAAGGATGAATATGGAATATTTAATTGACTGGCGACTGGTACTTATTTGGTTTTATATTTACTTTCCGCCTCAAGTACTGATGGCTATTGCGTAGCACAGAGAGGCAATCATTTAGAGAGCTTTTCAAATCACATAGTGGTCTTCCAGGCGCTTGGCTTGTCAATTTTTAAGCAATCTGTCTTTTTTACAGATTTATGATCCTTTAATGCAGGGACCATCACGCTGGATATCTGTGCTTTAGATCTGTCGCTTTGATTTGGCACTGAAAAAAAGCTAATATAGAGGCAATTTCTGAGTAGTCGGTGAGAGTATTTCATCATGGTCAGAGTATTTCAGTACAGCCTGGGACGGATGATTCAAGGGGGATGTAGGTGTGTGGTGTCCCTGAATTGTCACTCAGCTTTGCTTTAGTGGTTGTGTGTATTTATCACCACCCTTAAGTGCTTTCCCAGAGTGTCTTAAGAGCCATAACTCTGACTAATGGAAAACAAAGACTGGTTCAAGACAGCACCCTTTCTTCCGCCACTGCTGTACAAAGTATGAGGTGTCTACAAAGTGTCACTTGCTCACTGTAATGCACAATAGTTTTTCATGATATTTATCTGTCTTATCTTTCTGTCTATCTCTATCTATATATTTACATTATGGGTAGACCATCACCCCAAAAATCAGTTGTGCCTTTTGGCCATTTTCAGCAAGAGAGATAGTCACAATTGCTTTAGTGCTTTCATTTTTAAGTAGGGGGGACATGACAGAGAAAACGGGAACCTCTGCAACATCTTCCACCTGAATGCTTCAGGTAAATGTTGGTATGTTGGGGTGTTCCATGATGCTTGTAAATCGGATCACATCATAGGTCGGTAATGCAGATAAATTATTTCCTGTGGCTCCTTGCAGGCTGCAGTGATGATAGTAAGATCCTCAACTGAGGCATTGTCGTACCAGGTGTTAACAGCATGGCGAGTCATTACAATTCTTGCTACAGGGAGAAGAGCTGACGTTCCACAAGGTAATCGGCGATCAATCAACAAGATGCACAACCTCAACTTTTGTGAAACTGTGAAGAAGGAATGCACTGTTTTCAATGGAAATACGATCCTTAATGCAAAATATACAAAGGCAAGATTCCCAGTGAGCACAGACTGAGAGTGGTTTTACTCTCAGTGCCACCCACGGATTTATCACAGTTTCTCCCACTTGTTGCGATCGCTTTGTTTGTTTTCCTATGTGCCAGTCCTAGAATCTGTTGCTGCAATTTTTTTGGTCAGAATTACACAAGCACTACAAACACAAAGCACTACATGCTGATGGCCTGTGTGCTTTGTGTGATGCACATAGTTGGCTGTCACCTTGAAGATCGATATCCCTCACATAATTCTTGACTGCGCAATTTCAGTGATATGAGACTTGTAACAGATTGTGGCTGAGTAGATCTTCACAGGTAAATCAATACGACTATCCTAACGGCAGTTTTAATTGAAGGTGTCAGTGGCTACAAGGCATATGTGCCTGAGTTTTTTCTTTATCTGCCGAAATGACCATGATGCTGCCCGTGAGTGATGAAAACCTCACACACACACACACACACACACACACACACACACACACACACACACACACACACACACACACACACACTCACACAAGTGAAAACATGGAATGCACAACGAATCAGGTGTCCTTGTTTTGTATCGTTACAAAATGTCACCAAGGTGAGAACCCCAAAGCCAGCTTCTCTAACTACACCCTCTTCTTCTTCCGTCTTCTTCCTCATTCCTCTTCCCTCAGAAGGCACCACAGCAGATCGACCTTCTCCACATCCTTTAGTCCCTCCAGTCATCCACTGAAACAACCATTGCGCTCATGTCTCCCTCAATTACAGTACATCTGTGAACCTTCTCTGAGGTCTTCCTCTTTTCTTCTTACCTGGCAGACCCATCTTCAACATCCTTTGTGCAGTACATCCACTATCTCTCCTCTGCACATGATCAAACCATCTTATTCGTGCGTCACTCAACCATAGCTGTTCCTCTGATGGTCTCAATTCTAAAAGTGCCAAACCTGGTTACTCCCAAAGAAAACCTCAGCATCTGCATCTCTGCCACCTCCAGCTCAGCTTCCTGTCTCTTAGACAGGGCCACTGTTTCTAAACCATACACCATGGCAGATGTCACCTCCATCTTGTAAACCTTCCCTTTATGCCTGGAATAGTAATGGCCTGGAATAGCTCCTCTAACTAGATGAGGGAAAGAAACACATCACAATACAAACAACTGCATGTCCCTGCAACCCCTGCTACTTTCTCTGCTGTTCTGTATGAATATGTACCATAATGATAGATTTTTGTGCCTTCCAGCACAATTTGATCACTTCTGCATATGGAATGGCTCCCTGCACATGAAAAAGCATACAGAGAATTTCACCACCTTGCAGCCCCAACATCCAAGAGGGTAATTGGGTTGAGCCAGGTTTCAGATCATCATCATCATTATTATTATAGTGCTTCTTTCCCCTCTGGCCAGCATGATTGCACCGTGGTCACATTGTTGGCTCACAGCAACAAAGTTCTTTGTTAAAAGTCTGCCCGTCCAGACTGAATGACCTGTACCTTCTGCCTTTGAGCCTGCACCGCCTGCCTGTGCAGATAGTCTGGAAACACTGCTTTATCCTGAACTGGACAACTTACTGCACTGATTTATTTGATTTACAATTTCATCCAACTCTTTGAACTGTGAAACAACTTAAAGAACACTCAACAAACCTTTGGGAATGATGCCCAATATCATCTGCGTTAGGGGAAAGAAAACCCATGAGGCTTTAGTACCTTTGTGAGAAAATGGTCCATTTGTTAGTTCATTGTTTGCTTCAGAGTGATTTTATTTGATCTGGGCACCAACAGTGTTTCTGAATTGTATTTTACTGTCAAGAAAAGGGCAATGTAACATTATTTTGTCTCTCTGTCAGTATCTTGTATGTTGTTACTGCAGATATTTCATGCATTTATAAAGAAGTGATTGAACGTAATGAAATACAGCAACATTGGGTACAGGGCATTGCTGTAACTTTGTGTGTGTGTGTGTTACTTACTTATACACTTTAATTTTAATTTTCGCATTTTGTGGTAAGTCCTGAATTCAGAGACATGCACAGATGATGTCTTGCAGAGCCACTGACGTGCAAATGATGCCACACTGTGACCTCAAACAATGTAATATGGAGGAAAGATAGGGTGTGAAATTCACCGATACCCGTTGAGATGTTTGGGCAGAAAAAAGAGAGGAGATTTCGGCGTGGGTACTTCAGCAATTATTTATTTTTTAGCGTTCAGTAGTTAGTGGCATTCAGTTGTTAAACCGCAGCGCATCCAAGGAGGCGTAGACCTGTCCCTCGCTCCCCATATTGTTTTTTATTTCAACTTTCATTCCTTAACCTTTCCCCAACTGAAAACTTTGGCAATTTGGACCCACTGTCTGTGCCAACTGTTCTTTCCTCTACATGGTAAACACCCTCTCTAAGTGATGGTTATGTGCCAGCTCATAATAATATATATGGCACACACATGCAACACCTCGGGGACAGTCTCCTGTCTTACTTGGTGGGAAGGTCAGAACAGCAACTATTGGCCGATGAGGGGAAAAAAAATCACTCCCCTTCCAATGAAAGCCCTCTCCACGTGCTGTGAGAACCCTTTAATTACAGTCCTCTTTAACAATGTGAACTTGTTAATGATGTTCCGCATTCTGTACTCACTTGCGTGCCCTCTAATTACGTCCCCACTCTTCAATAACACGGATGTCACCCGAGCAAGTGCTAGAGGTCCCACACCCCTGCATGTGCATCACTACAGGGACAGCTAATTGTCCCCTCCCTACCCACTTACCAGCTCCAACCTCTTGCTTGATGATGGCCTTGGCAGTAGGAGATGAAGGGCATTAAAGTGGTTGCACTCATGTGGCCGACTTCTCTCCTGCCTGGCTACTCATCTGAGCCTGCTGACCTGAAAATCTACCCCCTCCTCTCCTGATTGTCTTTGCTGTCTGCATTTAGAGAGACACATGGCTGCTGCTCCCAACCCCCATTGGTCAAAAGGGATTTGTCTGAGTCCTGCTCTTCCTGGGAACCTTTTACCAGGATGACTTGAAGAGATAGATGTTGCACATCTGCCCCCAAACACCTCATAAATGCAGCTTTATCTCTTACTACATTCAATTCTTGATGTCCTCCTTTTCTTCCCAGGCTGGTGCTCTTGGTGCAATGTAGGTTCTCCTTTGCTTCATCTTTCCATCCCTCTCTGATGCCTGTTAGGGACACACAGTACAGTCTCCTGGGCTGCCCGGCAGAATGGTGCTTGACCCCTGTTCAACCTCGTCTACAGGGCCATACGATGTTCATTTATCTCCAGCCAGTCTGTGCAAAACTTCCTCCGCTTTATCAAGTCCAGCTCATTTTGAAATCGGACAAGACCACGGCTCCTTATTGAGTTAAAAGGCACGCTTGACCAATATTTGGCAGCCAGTAGAGACATACTGACACTGTAATGTGTCATGTCACACAGACTTGCACTCACCACATGCAAACATACAGACACAGTAACAACATTTTGTTCCTACACCAAATCCTCATGTCCAGATATTTGCCACAGATTATGTTTCAATTTCATTTGAAAATGAGCTGTGCAATAGAATCAGTGACACACATAGGAGTGATTAAGGTCCCTAAGGTTCAGCCATAGGCATCTGAATGTCACAGTTATGCTGGCAGTGTAGCTTCACCATCAACTATGCTAATGTACAAAACACCAGTTGAGCTCCCACAGGACCATTTCTAGATGATTTCAAAGAGCACTGTGTGTTAGTGTGATATACTGTGGAGAGAAAGATTGAAATAGACTACTGTGTAACACAAAATTTCGGCAGTATTTAAATGATGAGCCCCTGACAACTAAATAACACCTCTTGTTGCTTCCATTTGGAATTAAATGACACCAAAATGTGTATTTACGAGGGATGTCCGATATTGGCTTTTTTGCCGATATCCGATATGCCGATACTGTCCAACTCTCATTTTACCGATACCGATAACAGCCGATACCGATATGTATGTATGTAAACGCTTCAGGAGCGCATAGGCACTACTTCAGTGTAACGCAAGCATAATTGTATTTTTATCGGTTTTTATTTTATCGGTTTTAAAGCAAAAAAATCAGATACTGATATTACATTTTTATGCTAATATTTGGCCGATAATATCGGTGGGCCGATATTATCAGACATTTCTAGTATTTACTGCTTATGATTATTTCGTACAGTAGCACTCAAGCAATTTTGTTAAATCCTTCGATTTACTTTAATATGCAAAATAGCCCCCTGATGTTTTGTTTCACAAGATGGTTGACATTCCTTGAGCAGGTCCTCAGACATCTCAGTGACTGTTAAACAGATGGACAACAAATCAATACAGTGTTGTGAGTGTAAGACAGAAACAAACATGCTATTTGCCCCTGGTGTGAGGTGTGGATACCATATATACCAGGGGTCACCAAGCCTTTCGAGATTAACTACTCTATGGGCGCTGAGGACTAGAAATGGTTAACATGACCTGTTTGATAAAAACTTCTTAAATAAAAAAGCTGCAAGGATCACTTTTTATTAGTGACAGTAGTAGTAGCAATAGTAATAATTGTAGTAGTAGTAATAAGACTATGTAAAGAGACTGCTCAACGGTTATTATTCCCCACATTTTTAGAACATGCCCCACAGTTTAGAACATGCTTTGTGGACACCTTAAGTGGTCCTTGTTTGTGCACATGTGGCCACGGGCACAGTGTTGGTGGCCACTGGTCTGTCTTAGACTGCTTTGCTTAGATATTTTCAGTCTCCAGATTTTTTCCTGCCATGGGCAGTATTGTGCCTGTCTGTTCAATGTTCCATGTGTGAAATTGGTACAAGTACACTGAGCTTTGACAGATGTCATTTTTGTTCTGCTGCGTACCTGCTATGTTGATGACTGACAGTCGAGTCTGCTTGTCTGTATTTTGAATGACAAATAGCCGTTGGAAAATGCAGGGCACTCTAATGACAGACATCGCTCAGGGAAACTTGATTTTCAATATGATGTTGTCACTGCAGTTGAGAGCAGCTGGGTTCTGGAGTTGAAGGAATATCAGGTTAGGTTGTAATGCACATAAACTGGGAGAGGCAAGTTAAGGAGAGAACATTTCTACTGGTGAAATTAGGTGTAACACTTTCGCAAAGTAACCAATTGCCTCGTCCATGTGAAAAGAACCTTATAAGCTGCACCAGTGTGTCCTCACAGTGTGCCGACCTCAAATGTGGAACGAGTCGTTTCATTAGAAATATGGCTGATGAGCTGGATGCCGGCCAGCTGATGTAATTCTGCCGCTGTAATGATGAAAGGCCAAAGGGTCAAAAGAACAGATTTCTATGCTGTCGTATTGGAGGCAGAGGTTTGTGAGGAACCAACGTATTTCCCTTGAAGCACAGGGTTCGACAGATGTGCAGCAATAGTTTGAGTGGCCGTAATGAGCAAGACACGACAAGTGATTGGAATGAAGAGCCTTGTCAAAAGAGTAGAGGCTGCCTGTTTTTTTCTGTATTTTTTGTGTTTTTGTATTTTTTATACTCAGAAATAAAACTTGCAATGACAGAGAGTCGCCTCTTTTGTCAAATGCCCAAAGGAATTTTCAGGTATTTACAGTTGATGAGGTGGAAGAATAACAGATTGTAAGCATTTGTTCTGGAATTTGCCATGAGAGGTAATTGGGAGATGTATGTTTTTTTACAGGCAGAATATTCGTCTTTGTGCGTACAAGTTGTTTAAATTGTTTTCATATATTTAAGAATAACACACAAATCAAGCCATGGACGGTAAAAGACAAGTGGTGTTTGAGGTTACTAGCCAGAAAGCAAAGAAGTGAATAACTCCCTCAATTAATTCCTCCAGAAACCATTTGCATAAGCATTTGCACGAGATTCAGTACGCAATCTCTTATTAAGTTTGTTTATGAAAAAGGAAAAGTAATTGTCCTTATCAAGACTAAAAGCAAAATGATTATTCACCACAAGAAACCATGTTGTCCTTCAAAAGGTCTCAAAACAATTGTTTCCCAAAATGCTTTTGCCATTAAGAGAAAACCTGCTTGTGTCTAAACGTAACGATTCCTTCAGGGCTGTCTTATGCAATTTGGAGATCCATCTGCTCTCGGGCCTTTACAGTCTGGCATCAAAATAAGGTTTGATACACCTGTGCTGAAGTTGCGCTCAAGGGCTGATTAGAAGTCCCATCACTTGTTCCAATCATGCCACAATTGGCACAGACCACTCGTGGTCAGAGAGTGTTTTCAGATATATTTGCCCTCTTGCTGCAGATTGATTGTGAAAGAGAGAAAATACTCCAAGAATTGTAGCTCACGCCACAGTGTTGATACAATGCGTGCTGTGCCCAAGTTGCTCCGTGGACACTTGTGGCAAGTGGAAGAATACTGCAATCACATTTATCTTCGATATGGACATTATACCCTTAGAAGATGTTTAAATCTCTCTGCCACCTTAGGTATTTACAGGCAGTTTTACAGTATTTCTTCGCAAAACATCATTTCACTACATGTTACAGTTGTTGCTGCCCTTAAGGCGGTTCTCCCTGCACATGCAGGTCTGACAACATTATTGGTTACAATAGACTTTAAAGCAGATCTGGTGCTCATTACTTTACTTGAGTGTTTCACACACCAACACACATTCAGAGGCAATCTACCTTCGCATGGTAAAGCTGCTTCCCTGTAAAAGATTTTGATTAAGACTGCATATTGCAGCTGTGCCCTGATGTCAGGATGGTTGCCGTCTGCTGAAACCAGTTGGTGGGGAACTGTGGCTTTCCACAAGTCTGGCATCTCTATTAGATACTGTGCAAGCGCAGCTTTATTGTTCTGATTTAATACAACAATGCCCTCAATATCCCATTTGCTTCCTCTTCCTTCACTTTTTATTTATACCCCTCCGCCTGCATAAGTCTGCCCCCACTCAGGCTCTGTTTTCTTCTGTGCCTCAGCACTCGTGCAGACTCACATCCATGCACGGAATGCAGTGCAATAGATATCAAATCAAATTTATTGTTGAGCAATAGAACAGTATCTGACCCCCAGAAAAGCAGTCAGATCAACCCCCAAGAGGCATACCTCTCCCCGAGTTCCACGCTTACCCTCACTCCATCTGTACTCCAATATCCTCGTTGTTACAAAATGCCCATCTGCTACAACCGATCGCCCTTCAATTGGGCCTGTGGAATTGGTCTCCTCCTCTCTTTTTGCAGTGACACCATAGTAGTATGTAATTAAAGCCAATGATACTAGAACCAACTGGCAAAGGATGCTATTCCAATGAAGTTTGCAGCCAGATTATATTTGTACAACATTTATTTTCTTTTCAAATTTAGCTGATGTGGCTTATAATCATGTGCATCTATAATCCCGAATTTACTGTAATTATACTATTTGTGATTGTATAATTACAGTATATCTTGCACACATTTTCCGCCAAGCACCATCCTGATGCAAAAATCAGAAATCAAAATCAAAACACAAAAACTAAAAACAATTAAATAAATAAATAAATAAATAAATAAATAAATAAATAAATAAACAAACTGTGTAAAATAATTATGACAGATCAAATAAAATAATGTTTCTTTTTTTAAAATGAATTCCCCTGGAGCTGTTGAAGCCACCACATAAGCTGGTAGAAATGTTTGGAATGTAAACCATATAACACACTAAGCCCCTCCTGCCTTATCTGCACCAGCCTCTTGCTCTCACAGGCTCACTGCATTGGCGCATGTGTGCACATGCATACTTATGTTATGTACATTTTGACTATGGATTTTGTGTACGCATTTGTGCATGCTTGTCAGCATGATCAATACTCAGTGTGCCAAGGATCATTGTGTGACCTCCCTGAAATGGTCCTGGGATCTCAAGAGAGATGTGACACAGATTTGCTCTCCATATGCAGTGCAATACCAACAACAACCACTCAGAGGTGAAGGCTGCGTACCTGTCTTCCATCTTAGTTGGCTAGTGTTGTAACAAGCAATGAGAATTACTGCTGCCAGTCAAAGATATTGTTAATCTGAAGGCTGAGAGATGAGGTTATAGTGACCTGGAGCCAGGCAAAATGAAAGGAAGTTGGTG
>OMPJ01030902.1:2043-13675 GCA_900312935.1 Carapus acus
ACCTGACAGTGGCCATACTAATGATATGGCATCCTATGGATGGTGACAGCTTTGACTAATGGCCAAGCATAACACATGGGACACTGCTGCATGTGTGCGTGTGTGTGTGTGTGTGTGTGTGTCTTGCAAATCCATCCCTCACCCTCTCATAACTCTTGAAACCTTTCATTCCCTCTTGCTGGGTAGAGGCTATTTTCAGAGTAGATCCATATTTTAGACCTTCTACCATGAGTAATGGGTGGAACACAGTAGTGCCTTAAGGTACGAGTTTAAGGCGTTGCGTGAATGAGCTTGTAAGTCAGTCTGCTTGTCTCAAACAATGTTTTGTTTTGTTTTTTCATTTCAAATAACTAGAATAATGCTCATCGATTCCGGTAGAGTAATCCGGTTTGGTCACAGTTGAACTCTTGCTGTGGAACATATCCTTCCTCCGCAACATAACACAAGTTGTGACGTATCCTTCCGCCGCCTTAACGTCCGCACTAGATGCTTCTCCATGCCTCACCACCCACTGGATGTTGGTTCTCTTCTTAAGGTTATCAAACCACACCTGGCGAGCCTTGAATGATTCCTCCAATGCTGAACCTCCTGTTTCTTGGAGTTCCAAGTCGTAGATTGTATGCTAAAAATTTCGCCAAGCATGTGGAATCCCCGCAACGGACCCTCGTCTGATCCCTTCTTGAATCCGCACGGTGATGCTGTGGTAGAACGACTGCTAGCTGCAGGTCAAACTCCATGATGGGCAGCTGGCGTCGCGCCTCCGCGTGAGCCAAGATGTGCGAAAAAATCAGGGTCAGCGTAAACTCTGTGTGAGCGATTTGCCACATGCAGAGAAACCGCTTATTACAGCTGTGCGGTGTGAACGCTCCACCCCGGCTCCTGCCACACGCTTGGGCCCCCATCAGACGGACCAGCACCATCGGACATGGAGGATGAAGCCGTATTACTCCAGACAAATCCTGAAATTTCACCCAAAGGAATGTTGGCGGGTATGTAAACAAAAATACCCTCACCTCTTGGGCACGTATCGCTCTCTGCTCTAAGGCAGCACTTCACGGGGGATCTGGCGGGCGCGGCGGCCAACATCTGCTGCGAAGCAGCTACAGACTTCACGCAGGGTTCGATAATAACGTCTCTTTTAGCAGCGGGGAGTCGGCTGGTTGCGGTTTTCGTGCCTTATTAAGACCTCAGAGTGAAGGCAGGGGGAACTTCAGCGCCATGACAACCACAGAAGCCGCCATCGTAATTTCCCCAACGCGCCAGCGTTTTAGTTTTTCTTTTTTTTCTGTGTGTCGGCTCGCGGCTTTTATTGAGTCCAATTGGCGACTTTGACGTCACGAGGTGGCGTCACAGGAGCAGCTGTCTCCCCGGAGGACGCGGATGAGGACGTGATTGCTTTTGGTAGTGGAGATACGGTGGATTTAATGAGGTTTTTAGGTATTCAGTGTCGATGGAGAGAGAGAGAAAGAGATACAGAGAGAGAGAGAGAGGAACCATATGGGTCTCATTTGCTTCCCACTCACACTTTATAGGTAGCAGTTAGCTGTAACACTTTGCTGACAGCTCGCTTTGTGTAAGTGTTTGTATTCCGTCTCTCCCTCCGTCTCGTTGCTTTTCATCCTCACTCATTATTTTTGTGTTGAGCCCAGCTTTTCCGTCAGGGCTTCTCCCCACTGCCACCCCAGCCCCTTCAACCCCCTGGTCCTTGTTCCCCACCCATTATTTTTTCTCCATTTGCTGGACACTGGTTTGCTGTCCTCTTGGCCCGCCCTCTTCTCCTCCGATTCTTTTTCCCCTCAGCTTGCTTGTTCCTGCGGTGTACAGTATGAGAACCACATGTGTCTCCGCTGTCTTTAACAGTTAATATGGCGCCTGTGTCAAAGCTTTGCGCCGAGGAAGGTTTGTTTCAACTTCTGTGTGGACGTCTACACACTCGCTGGACGGCTGGTTCCTCGTTTTTCAAACTTGCAGACTGTATTCAAAGCATTATTTGTCAAACACTGATGGCACTGAAGCTAACCAAGCTCAACCCCAGTAGCAGGCACTTGGAATTTTCCCACTTTTTTGCCTGAAGCTGATGCAGATTTTTGCCGACTATGACTAAAAACGTCAATGTGGTGTTTTTGTATTGGATTGTGTTCACTACTTTAGGTTATTATGGCATTTGAAGTCCTTTTTGGAAGTCAGGAATGGACTTGGTCTTTTTCCAAGTATCTGTCCTCACACATGTTGCCTTTTCCGTTACACCATTTGCACAAACATGGCCGCCCTCAGCTGGGCAGCTGGGTGGGAAGGGAAGAGGGGCGACAGAGGTGGAGGTGGAGGTTGGACAACCCTTCCCAGCTGATGTCCTGCTGCACGTATGGCTTCTCTGAGCTCACACACACACACAAATACACACACGCTGCACCTGCTTCGGCTGCACAGCTTGTTTCTAAAAAGCATCACCTGCTCACGAACAGCTGTCCATCCGCTTACAAACGTACCCGAGACGCACAGCTGCTCCCCTGAAACGGAGCCCGTCTTAGTGCTTGCACTCAAATGCACCAAACGCACACACACGTACGCACACACACACACATCTGGTGGCCACAGCTGGTGCCCGCACATGGACAGAGCGAAGGGTGTGTGTCGAACACACCAGGCACCGCCGATGTGGGCGGGGCTCCCACCAGGCTGGCACAGACACACACCCACTTTTTTCCATTTTCCACGCATCTTTTTTTGTATGTAAATTAGTCATATAGTACATTCAAAGCAATATGGCCGCCAGCAGCTGCCGTCACGAATCGGCTGTACCACCTCTGACGAAAAGGCCTGTAAGTCACGGCTGACTGTTATTTGGCCCTCATTGTTACAAATCTCAGGCATGGGAAGGCTTGAGGGATTTCTCTGCCCCGAGTTTCACCTTGCAGGCAACCACCCCTCCCCACACACACACACACACACTCACACATACATACACACACGCGCGCGCTCCTCCCTTAGACACACACCCGCTAATGCAGCATATGGGCCGATTAAACTTGGTGAGGGCATCAAGTGCACATCCTGGTAGGAAACTCTGCAGCCTGGAGACACGACTAAGTCTGCAATAACACGGCAAACTGTCACACATACATACACACACACACCTGCCCCCTCATTAGATCCTTGTGCTGAAAATTCTGTAACAAATCGAGTGATCGAGGCCTCTCGGGAGAAACATATTTGATCATGGACAGACTTACGCAATATTGGTACTACAACAACAACAGCAGAGGAGGAAAAAGAACCCCGAATCTTAACTGTGATCTCACAGTCATGATAGAATTCTTATCATTAACTGTCAGAATCAGCAAGACCCACAGCTTTCTTTCTTCTTTCTTTATGTTGAGCCTCTATGTGATGCACCTACACATGCACATGGACAGGGATGCAAATATGCCTTTTACCACTTTTCATTTCCTCTTCACGTCCGCTGGAGACGCTGGAAGGGTATGTTTAAAAAGAAAGGCAATGAATCTGTGAGAAGAGAAATGAAATGAAAAGAAAACGCAGCCTCCCCAATAAACCCCGGCAATCTCGAATTTAAAACTGGACCGCATCTCCCTTTCCCTAACCCAATCTCCAGGTGGGAAATAAGTTTTTAATCTCTTTTAAACGTGGACCGCCACTCCAGCCAGTGTCACCGGTGCACACGCGCCTGCTGACGATTCCATTATTCTCCGATAAATAAATATAAATACAATGCAATCTCTCACATGCCGGCGCAGGCCTTGGGAAACGGGTCGATACAAATGAAATCGGACAGATCGGGCAGATGGCAGCATGTGACATGAGGAGGCAGAGGTCTGTCGCAGAGGCCTCATTCCTCAAAAGTGTGTTCTGTCAGCTACCACTGCATTTATTCATCACACTGCATCCCCCACTCCATTTCGTCAACGAGAAGGAGAGAGAGAGACATTACGGACAAAGCAATAAATAAATAAATTCCAGGCAGAACTGAAGAGAAATATTCCGCATTAGTGTCTTTTTTTTCCCTGTGAAAGCCAGAAGAAGTAAACACGGCTACATTATACTATTACCACAAAGACCAAAGCGGGAAATGTAAATGTGTTCCACATCAAGCGATAAAAACTCCAGTAATAAAATGCATAATGTAATATTCCAGGATATAATCTTTTATATCTATCCATGATTATTAAATATATAGAAATATCACTTTTATACCACTGAATCAGCTCAATGCAGATACTAGTCAGTAATTAGCTGTGTCTTTACAGCCTAAGTTTTACTGCACAGCAAATTCATTAATGCATCCCACTGGGTTTGTGCGCCGATCGTCCTCTGGATGGGGACCAAAGCGCACTGCCGTAAGCGCAGTTTGTTCATATAATTGATATTTCAACTTTTCTTAATGTATATTTTTGTCTTCTGCTAATGTCCCAGCTGCCACCTGCATACCAAAATAAATATGCATCTTAATATCCAGATTATCCAGTAGATGGCATTACTCCAGTACTGTTGGCCCTTGCTAGCATGTAGACCATCGTTACTTTTAGACCCTTATTGACCCTTTGAAACCCTTTGATTCTGCCGTTATCCTGCCATCAGGTGGTCATTCTGCTGGAATCACCGGGTGTTTTGTTGCAATTTGTCAGCTGTGACGTTTTGTCAACTATTTTTAAGGAGCCGCTCAGTGTCCGGCCTAAGATGTCGTCTTTGTCAGTGACAGTCCACCGGTCTCATTCGTTGTCAGACTTCAATTGCCAAAAGTGAGTGGGGTGTGTGAATGGTGACGCTTAACAATGGCGGACGCTGCAGGGAGCACATAAACGGTGCATGGGGGTGTAGAGTGAACAGTGTACAAGGATACCAAAACGACGGTGTAAAATACCAGCGGAGCTCATCCGTGGCCCGGTGTGCGATCTGTCTCAGAGTCCTGCGTCGCGGGTGCAGTGTTGTTTTTCGCCTGACTTGTTTTACAACTGCAGGACGAGCAGGCGGCGACAATAAGTAGCACTTGATGGCGAGGAGAGGAGGACGAGAAGGAGGAGTTGAGGCGAAACAGTGAAAAGAGGGAAGGAAACTCGCCGGGCGTGTGAGATATTTTCCTCCGAGCAATAACTTTGAGAGTATCCACACATCATAAAACCTCAAAGTGCCGCACAGACAACTTCTCCATCTGCGCCGCGACAAACTTAAACCCTCTATTTTTCCCATTCTCTCTCTTGTCTTCCCCTCTGTTGCTCATGCGAGCTCGTTCATTTCCTCCCATTTATTTCTCTTGCCACGCTCTCTTTCTGTCATCGTCACGAAAAATCCCATCGTTTCCAATCGCACCATACTCCTGCAATTGCTGTTGTCATTTTTTACCGACTGTTTCATCTCAGTTTGGGGTGCGGTGACGGGTTTGGGGAGGGCTCCGCCTATCACTTTGACTTTGCTCCCTCTTTCGCCAGGATCACGTGATCCTGGCATGAGCACGATAAGTGAGGGCTCACTTCCTCACCGAAGACGCAATGTTTCTTGGTCAAAAGAACCCGAAGGATTCAATCAGAGGTACTGACAATCCAAATCCAAATCTAGTGAAAGGGTAAGGTGGACCAACGAGACCAATCTTAGTAAGATCTTCAACCAACATGTAAGCTCAGAGCAAACTGTGGCGCATGGGCCACATCTGGCCCTCCAAGCCATGTAATCCGGCCCACTACACATTTCCAGCATCAACTCATCAACATCAATAATACTGACAGTATCCACTAGGTCAGGGGTCGGCAACCCGCGGCTCTGGAGCCGCATTTGGCTCTTTAGCGCCGCCCTGGTGGCTCCCTGGAGAATTTTCAAAAATGTGTGACAATAGATAAAAATGGGGGAAATGTGGGTTTTTTTCATTTTAATATGGTTTTTCTGGGAGAAAAAGTGTGACAAAAAGATTCTTCACATTTTCCAATGTTGTAAGAATATTAAGAATAAATATTTGATTTATTAATAAGGCTTATACAAGGCTTTTAGATTTTTTTGCGGCTCCAGATAGTTTTGTTTTTTACTTTTTTTGGTCCAATATGGCTCTTCCAACATTTTTGGTTGCCGACCCCTGCACTAGGTGGTAGACTCCAAATGCCGCAATTTCTTCCCTAAAACTCAATAAATTGCCGTCTTAAACGTATGAACAGACCTTCAACCTGTCCTCCACCCAACCTTCCGGATATTTTCTTGCATCTGTTTGTTTTGTTGTCCTGGAAATTTGCCGCAGAAACATCTTGCCTTCACCATCTTGCCTTCACCATCTTGTCGATTTCCAGAAGGAGAAATGATGAGAGATTTCTTGGCCCCACACTTGTTTTCATGTCATGCAGATTAGCCTGGACTTCATCCTTGTGTTTTCATTAGCCGCAACTCCAAGACGCTTCCTCTTTTCTCGCCGGAATGTTGTGTGTTGAGGAACGTGTGCCGCATGTTGACGACATCACAAAGCAGTGCTGCGCAAAAGAGGGAAGTTCGACTTTTTCTAAGCGTCACGTGTCCGTTGTTCCAGCGTGCGAGCGTCACACACATTAGACGTCTGGGTCAAGGCTTGATTTTCGAAGGTGTCATATTGATTTCTCACATTTTTCGACAGTGCGTTGATTCCTCTCTTTCGCAAATTGGCCCCCTCCAGTTACTCGAGGCACCTAATGTGTGATGCCATCTCTCCACCGAGGCTTTAAAATTCAGGGAATATTATTTCCAAAACTACACTGGCAGCATTTTCTTCCTCTTTGTCCTAGTTATCCTTCCCGGCTCCCCCTCCGCTTCGCTCCCTCTTTCTCTTTCTCTCTTCACGAGGCCATTTTTTCCGCCCTTCTCCGCTCTCTGCCGAGCTGACGGCAGAATCCAAGCATGGAGATGTCAGTCTGCCCGCGCCGTCTGTCCATCTGTGCCCCGAGTCGAGCACTTTGATCCAGGTCAAGAATTCTCAAGGTTTCACAGCATTGCTCACATATTGGCCAGCTTGCCATTAAATCTGGTCTGGAATATTCCCAGTCCCCCGGGAACGCTTTTCTACTGATTTATGCCGCACATACTGAATATTTCCTCTGTCTGACATTAGCATTTCTAATCACTTTGCTCCATCGGGGTGCCTCAAAACCCTGCAGACAGATGTGCCGAAGCTTGGCGGGACCCCCTGGAGGACCCATCGTCACCGTATTTGAGGACCTTCAGCGCTGCTGACCGAGCAAACTGAACACGTAGTTCAATGTTGCCGAGAAGTTTAGGCGTCACTTACTACCCCATTCCTCTTTCCATCCACTCCAAAGCTCCTGGCCACCTCCAGCCTTGCTACCTCTCCATTTGGTCTCCCAGACACATTACACATACATTTACCGTCCTTTTCTCCATCATATCAGCGGGCTGTCCCCCTTTACCAGTTATTGTCCCTACATTTAGTGTCCCTGCCCTCACCTCATACTCTGTCACGATACTTTTCCATCCTCAACTGAAACTTGCAAGCCTCCTCTCCTCCTCTGTCTCATGTCTTTTGCAGTGACGTGTGGTCATGGGAGGGAGGAGAGGCCATGCCTCACCTATCAAAAAACCCAAAGAAGACAAGAAAAACATCCACAAAAAAGCTAGCGATACTTCTGTACGGAGGTAGCGGCACATGGACTTCATTTCCAAGTACAGGTAAGACCACAATAATGTTTTTCAGTTAAATGTGCTTTATTTGTGTGCCACAGTTGTATATGTGTCAAGAAACCTGATATGAGATTTTAAACATAATTGGTCAACTGCTGCCATTCAAATGATGAATAATTTACTTTGTTTGTAAATGTGATTGTCAAAAAGTTTGGGCCTCACCAGCCACAAACCTCACCACACATCACTGCTCTGTTGTTTCCTCCTCCTATCAAAATACAGACCTTGCAAACACACCTTAACGAAGATACGAAGTTTATTTCTGGGAAAAAAAACTACAGATAAAAAAAAACAACTACAAAAGAATGTAGACAAAAACAAGAGCTGAAAAAAATTGGAAGCGTTGAATGAAACCTTGTCTGTGCCCCAGAATCATGGTGCATTGCAAGACTGCGCTGGAATGAAAGAATGCCTGCGAGGTTTTATGTATTTAAAATGGGAGCGGCGGAGACGCAGTCTTGGTAGTCATATCAGGGCGGCGATGACATTTAGTTGTTGGTTTATTTTTGCAGTAAAACTCAGTCGATCACAAACAAAAGCCTATTCTGTCTTTATGAGGACATGCGGAGCTGCTCTGCTCCGATAAAAACCCTGCTGTCAGTGCTGCCGGGGCGAGACAGAGATGGATTTGTAATAGTTTACACTTAATACTGCAATCAAGGACGAGACTCTAATAATGTGATAATCGCTAATACTAATAATCGTGATTATCGATTATTGTGTATCAGTGATGTCACTGCTGGGACACTGACAGGTGTGCATCTTCGGGTATAATGTCCTTCGTGGTTTGTGCTAATCTGCCGCGTGGAAACGTCCATTCCCTCCTCTCCTCCTCTGATCTCCATCGCCCGCACACTCCACTGATCTGCCCACCAGCCGCCAATTACGGGCGGTGTTACCGCACCTGGCGGCGGCTTTGCCGCCACGTTCGTCCTGGCCCCAACGCCCGCGCCACTCCTTTGGTTTTTTTCATCTCTCCAGTCCTCCGCTTTGAGTTTCCCGTCCGTCTGATGGTCGGGCCCTTTACGCGGCATCTGAGCGGACGGCTCCTAGCTTGGATGTTGCAAACTTTTAAGCGTCCTTGGCTGAATGTGGCTCGGAAAGCCTCTAATTACAGGCGAACGGCGCGGGGAAACAGAGGAAGAGGGGCAGGAGGGCAGGAGGACAGAGACGAGACGCAAGGACTTTGTGTCGCGAAGAATCCAGAATCAATGTAGCTGCGAGAATAAAGGAGGAAAATAACACGGAGAAGAGGATCCCGGCGCAGGAGACGTCGGCCTTAGATTAGCGCCGGCCTGCCGATAAGGGAGCGCCTGCAAACTCTTCCATCTTCTTCCAGGGGCAAACTCAAACCGAGCAGACTTTGCTGGATCCTCGTTCCTCCCTCTCCTTTCCAGAACGACATAGCCAACCGCGGGAGTCATTAGCCGTCGGCGGCGCAGTAAGGCCGTGGTGACATATTAGCGGGCGTGGGTCACGGCAATAAAGTGCCAAACCCTCAGAGATCAGCCAAACGACGTTTTTTTCTTCTTTTTTTTTTTTTTAGGAGTACCTAAAATGATCCAGTTTGCCCTCCTAATGGGGAAAAATGGGCAATTTTACAACGTGGAAGGTGATTTCAAAAGCAAACCTGAGGGGACCGGCGTCTCTCTGATGTGCGATAACTTAGCAAGATTAGAGAGGAGAGAGGCTGAGGAAGAGTAATGATCAATCTGGGCTCCATTCCCCCTTGTTAAAACAGAAGATCGTCTCCCGGGCCTCGCGGGCGGCGGGAAGGTTTTCCGGCATCATTAGGACACAGTAAACTAAATGGCAGATAAGAGCCGGTTTGTGTCTGGGATTCGTTACTACAATGAATCACACGGCGGCGTCAGATGTATCGCCTCCAAATAAACAATACCTCGCCAGGGCTGCAACTTTTGCTGCGTTAAAGCAGAGTTGTGTCCTCCCCCGTCGCTGATTTAGGTGCAGATCTGGACTCAGTCGGCTGGAAATGCAATCGAAAACATTTCACATTGAACTTTTCACATACTGTGCTTGTCTGTGCCAGAGAGGAGGTGAAAAGTTGGGGGGAAAAAAGAAACTCTTTGCGGCTCTAAAACGACAAATTAAGAAGGAGTCTGATGTCGGCCTTGTTAACACGGTTTGATTTAAATAAATTAGGCGCTTCGCCTTCAACTACGCTTCCCGCTGATATGTGAGAAATGAACCAGCTTTGATAAAACAGCCTTCAAGAACGAGTGGCAGTTTTATGTGTTAAAAAAAGTTTTACAGTGATCTACCCCAGTGTGTGCGTGTGAGTGTGAGTGTGTGTTTCGACAATATTTAGAATTCAGGAGTGACAGTGAAATGAACGCGTGTTGCCTGGAAGTGAACATCTTTATTCTGTTGAGAGACGATTTGTCTCTTTCTTTCGGCTCTGAGCGCCACAATAAAACAACCAAACAAAGACGCAACATCCACCACCAAATCGTGAGGGTTTGGGTATTTAGAATGTCGACCACGAGGCTGTAGATCTCTGGGCAAACATCGCAATTAACTGACGAGTTAAAGGGAAAAAAGACAAAAAATATGTCAGTTGAGGTCCAGTTCCTCGTATTCTGCCCAGCATGAATACTGCTGAATGACGCCCGTGGCCTTTACACGTACCCATGGAGTCGATGGACGTCTCGCCCTCCTGCGTCACTCGTCTCTTCATGTAGGTCAGCGTGGTGCGAAAGCCTGACGATAATTCGGGCGATGAATTGGTGACACAGAAACCGGCTCGCGCAAAAAAAGCGATGACGCGCAGCCGTCTCCGTGCACGTGGACGTAAGCCACTGATTTGAATATTTATAGATTTCACACATTTTCATCAGAGCAGCAAAAAGATTCTACATTCACAATCTTTTTGGCCCGGTGGAGGACTGAACCTCGGCCCGCTGCCCTGAATGTGAGGTGAGAGGGATGGGCAGGCGAGAGACGTTGCCACGGCTACAGGCCGCGCTAAAAAAGATAAAAAAAAGAAATATCTTGACTGGCAAACACGCCGGCGTGACCTTGATGCGTTTAATTTCCTCTTTTATGGTTTGTTTTTCAGCCGCGGGCGAGTCAGACAGTGGAGCCTGAGTGGCGGCAAAACAAAAGAAGGAAGACGGGGAGTCAAATGCTGGTGTCAGAGGGAACGATCGATACGCGCTCCCGGATGCAAACCCCCTCGCTCACTCTCACACACAGACACACACATACACACACACACACACACACACACACAGCCCTTCATCCTCTGGCCCTCGTCCCCTCTCCCGCATCCCCCTTCCAATCACTCCAGCTATCACGCTTATGCATTGAAAAATATAGTGAAATATTGAGTGGAACATGATAAGGTGGGGGGAGGATGGGACGTTCAGTCTCCCAGGGCGTGCGTGTGAGTGTGTGTGTGTGTTGTGTATGTGTGTATGTGTGTATGTGTGTGTGTGTGTGTGTGTGTGTGTCACGCACCGTTTATTCCTATGTAACAGCCACTTAAGCATCTATGACTTATTCCGGTAACTTTTGTGTATGTGTGTGTGTGTGTGTGCGTGTGTGTGCGAGAGTGTGTGTGTGTGTGTCACAGCATACATCCCTATGTAACAGCTACTTAAGCGTCTATGACATATTTCCATGGCTTTTGTGTGTGTGTGTGTGTGCGTGTGTGTGAGTGCGCATGCGCATGTGAGTGCGTGTGCGTGTGCCTGTGTGTGTGTATGTGTGTGTCACACAGCGTACAGTACATCCCTATGTAACAGCCACTTAAGCATCTATGACTTATTTCCATGGCTTCTGAGTGTGTGTGTGTGTGTATGTGTGTGTGTGTGTGTGTGTGTGTGTACGTACGTGTGCGTGTGTGTGTGTACGTGTGCGTGTGTGTGTGTGTGTGTGTGTGTCCGCAGTGTCCGGTTCCCGTGCGTGCATCTTTGTGGATGAGTGCATGCATTAGTGTATTTACTAA
>OMPJ01030920.1:3798-15031 GCA_900312935.1 Carapus acus
ATCGCTCAGGGCTTTAGAGGCTCTACCCCGGCCCTACTTGTGTATGCAGTGGCATGCTCTGAGAGGCAAACTGGCTTCTGTGTGTGTGTTGGTACACACACACACACACACACACACACACACACACAACCTCCTTCCCTCTCCCTCGCTCTCTCTCTCTCTCTCTCTCTCTCTCTGTCTCTCTCTCTCTCCCTCGCTCGCTCGCTCTCTGTCTCTCTCTCCTCCTCTCTCTCTCTCTTGGTCTCTCTCTCTCTTCCCTGCCTCCCACTTTTCTCCCTCCTCTCTTTCCATCCATCCCTCCCTCTCTCTCTCTCTCTCTCCAGCTCGCTCGCCCCCACCTCTCTCTTAAACCTCCCCCCTCCACACACACACTCCCCTCCTCCGTCTCCCTGTCTGCCCGGATAAGGAGTCAGTGAGCAGGGAGAGCAGAGTGAGCGGACAGAGACGAGGGACATGGAGGTGTTTCTGGTCCTCAGAGTGTGTTGTAACTGCACATACGGTAACAACTGGCTGATGTCATGTGATGTGGTCATGGATGTTGACAATTTAATCTATGTTAGCATGTCAGGGATATGTTACGGGATGTTTGATTGATGGTGTGTGTTTGGAGTGAATTTGAGATCGAAGTTGCTATGTTGACCAATAGTCGATATCCCAGATGTCTGTTTTTGAAATGTCTCCGTGTTTGTGTGCTAGTGTGGAATGTGTTGCGCTACTTTCACACTACTTTCTGTAGTTTTGCGTATCTGCATGTGTGTTTTCATTAGCGTGTTTTCGGTGCTGAAGTATGTGTGGTCATTTTTTTGGAAGCCCCCCGGCTTCTCTGAATGTGCTGTCACTTAGACTGACTGACTTCGTGGATTTTGTCGTATGGGAGGATGGAGCCTCATCTGTGTGTGTGTGTGTGTGTGTGCATTTTGGTGATTCGTCTTAACGATTCTGCGCGTGCATTCGTAAAGGGAGAGACAGATAGAGAGACAGAAACAAGCTCTTCCAGGGAATTTCCTCGGCGAGGAGGCAGCTGAGGTTTGACATCATACCTGAGGGAGAGGAGAAGCCCCCCCCGAAGGACTGCTCTCACTTCATCAGGCAGAGAACGTGCGCGCTGCGCCGCTGTGTTCCTCTCTCCTCATTTGGATGGAATTCGTCCATCACGTCCTCGTTGCTTGTTGCTGCTTTGTCACGTCTTCCCCAGCTCCCTGGCAGAGCGGGAGCGTGAGAAAGAAAGCATCTCCACATTCCCTGAGCTATCGTGTGTGTGTGTCTCTCCTGCCTTTCATCGCCGTGGTGGTTCCCAGCTGCTCGGACTTGAGCCTCCTCATTGACAAAGACAAACTTTTGTCCTCGCTTCTACTGGACTGCTTCTTCCTGGTCCCTTTTCCCCTCCAGCTGCTGTCCCTCCACCTCTCCCGTCAGTCGTCAGTCAAGTCGCCACCCACCCCCGCAGTCAGTCTCAGCATCTCTCCTTCGTGTTCCCACCGCAGACAGACCTTCACCCACATCTTCCCGCTGTCCTCCTCCTCCTGGCAAAGCTGAAGTGCCCGTCAGCCAAATTGTCACGGCAACCTTGGCGGCAGGGTCGATCAGTAACGTGCGCCGGTGACGGCCGGGATCGATTCTCTCTGACCTTTCTGTCTCGTCCTCCATCCTTCAGGCAAACCCGCACCTAAATGCTCCTCAGGCGCCCTCGAGCATTGTTTTGAAAGGGACACTTTCAGTCCAATCCATGTGTCTAATCAAATACAAAACTGCAAATACTTGAGACAGACAATAGATGTGTTTGCTTGAAAATCTTTGGACATGGTGTCCAATTAATGTGTCAGCACTGGCAGGATTGTTACTGTTTCGGACCACATCGTTATTTGTAAATTCCGATTCGTACCCGTCTTGCTTTTTACAGACAGAGCTGTCCTGTGAACATATTAAAATTAATCAAATGTTAGCATCGCTGCTGGTGCTATTGCCATGTCTCTGATTTCAGAGGGATTTTCAGCCCTATTTTTCTGATTGTGATTGTTGCAAAGAGAGTTCCGTTCATGTTAATGGTGAGTCGTTTGTATCTAGTTAGGGACTGTTTACGAAATGAAGCCAGGGTGTATTTTTCTGTTCATGTAAATAAGCGTGGTGCTGGCAATACTGTGTGTTCCCTGGATGGTGGTTTGAGACACCGTCTCTGTCTTTGATGCTTCTCAGTACAATACAGTACAGCTTTTCCTGCACCGGAGTTCAAATCGCACCTTCGCAAACACACCCGCGCACCTCCGAGTCCTGGGTTTGGTTCGCAGAGGGGCGTCGACATCGCCCGCTTTCTGCATCACCGCAGGGAAGACGAGCTTCAAAGTGCGTCAGCCGAGACCCTCGCTCTAAGATTCTCTTTGGTGCTCCCCAGGAGCCAACAGGGTTCCTCTATTGTTCCACGACGCCGCGCGCAGACGCGAAAGCAAAGCGCGAATATGATGAGCCGCACCACAAGATCCAAACATTGTATGATCAAAATCTACCCCCGCAGGTTTTTTATCTCTCGCCCCTCACCACTTGGACCCATAGGGAGGTGTGTATGTGTGTGTGTGTGTATATGTGTGTCCCAGATGGAGGGAAAGATGTCTGATCAGTCGGAACTACCCCGGCCTCCACTTGTGTATGCAGCGGCGCACTCTGAGAAGCAAACTAGCTCTCGGAGGTGACAACTTTGATTATGGAACATGTTCAATCAGATTCTGCGTCTCTTTTAGGCCGTGAGTCGTGGCGTTGCCTGATTGCGTTTGGGTCGGAACTCATTTATTACATTTTGTGATTCACTATGGCGGCTGCATTGTTTTCATGGTGACCCCAGTGTGTGTTGTATTTCGCATTTATTCCTCTGCGTCCTTTTGAAGGCGTAATAGGAGCACTGCTCAGAATATAAAGCTCCTTCCTATCTAAGTAACCTCTACCCCGCGGCTCCCCCTAGCTCCAACAAACATCCTCCCATCTTACAAGTGGGAGTTTCTCACATGAAGCTGTCATACGTGCCAAACCTGTCGCGGAGAAGCAGCACAGAGGAACGCGCCAGAAGAGTCACCGTGTGCGTGTGTGTGTGGGCATTTTCTGGACCACGTTCCCGGTTAGAACGGGTGCCCACTCGCAGGAGGCAGCCTGTACTTTACCCAGTAGCAGGCTGAAATCTGCGGCGCCGGCGAAGTGACCGGGAGCCAATCAGAGGCCCCGTAGCAGCAGCAACAAACGGTGGAGATGAACTGCATGTTAATCAGCGTTGCCTCTTGACGTCTGCAATGGATTGCTGCGTCAAGCACGCACACATAGGCATACGCACACACACACACACGCACACACGCACAGATCCTATCTATGCGACTTTTGCGTATGCAGCACAGCTCCGTCACCCGTAGGTGCTGTGGGAGGGCACCAGAGCAGACTGGGAATGTGGACAGGATGCTCACCGTCTGTCGCAGCTCACATCGAAGGCGCCGCGCCGCCCTTGGAGCAGATTGTGCGTGCGTGTGCGTGTGTGTACACGTCTGCTTCTAACGGCCCCCCCTCTCCTCTCGCCCACAGCTCTCCTCTACAAGCCGATCGATCGGGTCACCAGGAGCACCCTGGTCCTTCACGTGAGTACGCGGACACACACACAAACACACGCACACACACATCCAATGAACCCCAACAGCGAGACACACTAGAGCTCAGAGTTGGTTTTTCCAATAAATCCATCCCGCAGGAGCAAAAAGCTTCAGCCCCGTCCTCATCCGAACTCCCCAACAGATCCTGCGCAGGACGGCGGTGCGGCTCATTGTTATGCGGCCGACGGCAAAGTCACAGCCTCCTTGATTTGCCGGCCAATATCGTCTCCCCCCGCCTTCTCGCTGCCGGCCCCTGCGCATCCTCCTGACTCAAACTAGTGTGGAGACAGGCCATAATATTAAAAGACAGGGCTGGCCAGTCATGCAACTTCAGACAATGAGGAGTGGAGAGCTGCCCGCATTTCATGAATTTTTTTTGCATAGGAATGTCCAATCAACACGCCCCGTCCAGGCAGAGTGTGTGGTCAGCATGTGCTCTGTCAACCTAACATAGAGGGCGGCGAACAATGAGACGGGGTTTCAACATGTCAGCCGCTGCAATGCGCCCTGATTAGGATATTCGTAATCTGAAAAGGAGATGAGAGCAAGCAAGAAAATTCTCGTTATTAGGATGCAAAGAGTGAATTTGAAAAAACTTTGCATCGAGGCAACTCGCCTCACACCTCCACCAACTGTCTCCGCTTATCTCCTCTGGCAGGACCTTCTCAAACACACACCCAAGGACCACCCGGACTACCCCCTTCTCCAGGACGCCCTGAGGATCTCCCAAAATTTCCTCTCGTCCATTAACGAGGAGATCGACCCCCGCCGGACTGCTGTCACCACGCCAAAGGGAGAGGTGAGCGTGTGTGTGTGTGTCTTGTGTGTTATTGTGTCATGGTTCAGGGGACCACAGGAAATGACATCACGTCTCACCCCCCGGCTGTCTGGTCCAGGCTCGTCAGCTGGTGAAGGATGGCTTCCTGGTGGAGCTGTCGGAGGGTTCCAGGAAGCTGCGGCACGTCTTCCTCTTCACTGACCTGCTGCTCTGTGCCAAAATGAAGAAGACCTCCGCTGGGTGGGGTCCCCTTACTCGCGCCACACTCACACACACACATACTCGCACCCATTCTCGCTCCATCTCTATTTCTGTTACTGTTAAACTTATTTTCCTGAAAAGCGGATGTCTCATTTTCAAAATTCAGCATGTCAGGCACAACGAAGGTGCAGAGAGGCAACAGACGTTTAATTCGTCGTACCAAGATGCAATTTGATATGCTGAGCGGAGTGTTCAGGCTCCACGGGAGGGCGTGAATCTGATAACATGGTGCTAGTGTGTGTATGCGTCTGTATGAACGTGTGAAGAAGCGGGAAAGCCTGCAATGAATGATCCAGCAAATTGTCTGGCCCTGAACGGCAAGTAAAATATGAATCGTCTGGCCCTGAACGGCAAGTCGCGTGTGTGTATGAGAGATCTAAATTCATCGGCATGGCCCTCTGAAGTTATCAGGTCCCTCTCCGCCCATGAGCTTGGCTGGCATCCTCCCAGTTGGCTGCTGTTCCCTCGCAGCCGCCCCAAGAATGGAGGGAAAGTGGTTGCCATAGCTACCGGAGCTATAAATCATCAGCATCACAGCGAGAAGCGTTACCTTAGCGCGCCACCAACGCAACCACACACACCGACCTCTGGCTGTGGGCCTAATCAAAGCCGTGTCCCCTCCCTGCCCCCCATCACCACACACACACAGACACAATCTGTCTTAATCTAACTCTGTCCTCTCCCTCTCTCCAATAAGTCTTATTTACTGAACAGTAAAGCACCCTGCTGCCACACATGTCACACACACAACTTGACAAATCATAGGAATCTATTTCCCTCCTTGGTTGCGCAGCACTGATTCGTAAATGAGGGATATGTTGACTCTTTTAAATGTGTTATTGTTCCTTTAATTTTCCATCTCTCTGCGTGCAGCCGCCACCAGCAGTACGAGTGCAAGTGGTACATCCCCCTGGCCGACCTGACCTTTCAGACCCTTTCAGACGACTCGGACTCGCCCCACATCCAGGTGCTGCCCGAGCACGAGATCGAGGAGATGAAAATCAAGATCTCTGTGCTGAAGAATGAGATTCAGAAAGAAAAGGTGACCGCAACTAGCATCATGCTCTTGTTCAGCCAGAAACTTGAAGCGGCCGAGCTACAGACGTCCCTTTGCCAAAATGGTGGATTTAAAGAGAGTTAGATGTCCTCAAGAAATAATTAGAAGAAGTTGCCATGCAACACTGTTGTATGTGTTTGGGGAACACTGATTTTGTAGCTAAAATGGTCACACACCACCCATCCCAGTCCTTCATCTTCCCGTGCTGCTTCATGCAGTTCCTTGGAATCTCATCCAAAGCAATTCCGTTACTGGAATACACTCACACACACAGTGAGTCAAAAACAAATTACTTCAGACGGGAAGTTTTGACTCGGTGATCATTTCCAAGTGATTACCTTATCATTGTTAGAGTGATATCTGTGGACGTCAGTGGAATTACTCCACCTCCCACACTTCACACACACCGACACGACACACACGTTTGATATACTATACTTGGAATTTCCCAAGACTCATTTCTCACACCTTTTGTCAACCCTGCACAAGCTCAGGTCTGGGATAGCACCTCTGTGAGATATCTCTAAACTGTTTAACTGACCCACTAAGAATAATATAAACAAAACTTCAACAAGTCCAAGCAGGGGTGAGATGCGTTTCGGGCCTGAGCAGCAGCGAGTTCCTGTTATTGCCGTCTCTCCGAGTTCAATCCACCCACCCAGGGCACATCCAGTGATTCAGGCTGACATTTAGCGACTCAGACTCACTGCCTGACTCAGTGTTTCCTTGGGACAGCGGGGAGGATGTGTGTATTTATTTTTCCTCCACGCAGGCACGTACGCACACCCCAGCCCCACCTCACACACAATCTCTCACACACACACAATCAGAGATTCATGCATTTCAGGCGAAAGAAAGCAATTGACCGTGCCAAGGCTTTCCTGGAACTTGGGAAAGTCGATGGTGCCGATAACGTCCCTCGTTTTAGGTTTGTGTTGACATCGGGGTGCTCTCTTTGCAGAAAGCACCAAAAGGTCAGAGCCGCGTGGAGCGTCTGAGGAAGAAGATGAACGAGCAGGAGTCGTGGCTGCTCCTGCAGTCCCCCACCATCCCCTTCCGCATCCACAACAAACACGGCAAGGTAAAGAAGACGCCGCCATCACCTTTTTCCATCGTCTGTAATTCTTTAGTTTTGCCACTAGAGGGAGACACAGGTCCATATAAAGAGTAGAGTTGAGCGTAGTGGAGTTGTCACCAAGCACCGTCGCCTCCTCCCTCCGGAGATTTCACCTATCAGGGAGGGGACTCTTTGACATAGATTGTTACTGCTGTATAAAGAAAAATATAGGTTGCGAGAAAATAAGAATTTGTCTTATGAGTGGCCCCATAACGCCCACTTGTATGTAGATTACTCTGCATATGAAACTACTTTTCACAGAAATACAATCAGGAATTGGGAATCTTTTATTGTCATTACAGCAATTGTATTGTGTAATGAAGCTAAGGTGCTGCATTCCGGTAGAGGTAGTTTGAGTAGAAAAAAAAAGAATAAAGAGAGGATATTTATACAGAAGAATAGAAACACACAATATATACATTATAAACATCTGTATAAATATTTTGGTATGAATAATGCAGTATGATTAATTGTATTATCTCCAATGTCTGTCGGCCATCAGAAATTGTAGTTTTCTTACAACTTGTTGTATGCTTGCTAACTGCTAATGTATGCTTGCTAACTGCTGATGTATGCTTTCAAACAGTTTTGCAACAGCATACAGTATAGTGGCATACAACTTAATATCTAAAAACATTGCTATCCAGCAAAGTATGGAAATGGCAACTTTGTTATCTACATGCAGTAGCTAATATCTAGATATAATATTTCCTGTTTTGCACGAATATGATCTCCATGCATTGTAGCGAAATGACTTGAACTGCTGGTTCTCTTGTTTGTTCAGAGCTACTTGTTCCTTCTCTCCTCTGACTACGAGAGATCAGAATGGAGGGAAAGCATCCAGAAACTACAGAGGAGAGGTAACGTGGCTCTCAAACTACCCTTGTGTCCCAAAGATGTTTTTGAACTTAGTGTCACACTGGTTGAAAACCACGTCTGACACACTTCAAAGCTCAGAAAAGTGAAAGCTTGAACCCCGGCCGGGGCTGATGTGAGTTTGTGTGTGTGTGTGTGTGTGTTACTTCCAGACCTTCAGGCGTGTGTTTTAAGCTCCGTCGAGCTCCAAGTCCTCACCAGCTCCTGCTTCAAACTCAGAACTGTCCACAACATTCCCGTCACCAGTAACAAAGACGGTAAGAAAACCCACAGCACTTTCCCACTCTCGCCCCGCCACCTCATCCTTCTTGTTTGGATGCTTTGTCCTCTTTATTTTCTTTCTCCAGGTGCTCTCACACTCGCTTGACCTCCCCCCCTTTTGTTTGCTTCTCTCTGCTGCGCTTTGAGTTTTTACTTTTGCAACAAAAGCGGCTGTCAGAGTCTCTGTTCTCCCAAAGCCACAATATCGGGGAGGGAGGGGAGCAGGCGAGAGGGGTGAGGGACTAGGACAGGAGGGTTGCAAAGGCAAGAAGGGGTGAATCGGGGGAACAGGTGGGGTAGCGGGAGAGAATCCAGGTTGCAAATATGTTTTCCATCAAGCAGTCAGCGGCACTCGGCGCTAGCGCGAGTTTGTCCCGTGCCGAGCACCGCCTGGGCTCTCCACTCCTCAAATCTGCTTTTTTGCAACAGATTTAGAGGCGGGTGGCATTAAAGCCATCTGCTCAGTGCCCTCTGATCTCAGCCCCACATGGCACCGGGGGCTCTCGGTTCACGCAAACACACACACACACACAGTCAGACACTCGCAGGTCCCTCGCCATCTTATTCGATGAGACGCCTCACCCCGACGTGAAGATCGCCTGATCCGACAGGACGCCGCGGTCAGATTCCCGAGAGCGGAGGCTCACATCCGTCAGGGGACGGGTTTTGTTTGAGCGCCCAGCACACACAGCGTGATCATATTTGCGTGTCGCTTTGGTGTGGCGGAACGGTTTTCCTCTCCTCGGTTTGCGGAGGAGGAGACGATATCCTGGAGCTCGGGCCCCCTACGCCTCCAACTCGACTTTTGACCCCCCCCTTTACCAAAGCAAACATAAACACACACTCACAGGAGAGCTGTGGGCAAGAGACCAGGGGGTCGTCAACGCACACACACACACACACAAAGGCAGACGCACGCAAAGGCACACTTACAAACACTCGCACACACACCTCCGTGACATTCTACGCAGGGAGTGCAGTCGGGCTGAAATGGAGAACAGCTGGCAGAGGAATGTCCTCACCACTAAGTAGATTGATGATCTCTGTGTGTGTGTGTGTGTGTGTTGGAGAGATTACTTTGACTTCAAAAATATTTTCATTTATACCACATTTAGTCCTTTTTTCTTTTGAGTGAAGTGCCAAATCACGACACGATGGGTAACATCCATCGGAAATCAGCTCGAAAAAGATCCATTTCCTGATAGGATAGCCAAAAACATCCACTCAGGCCACGATGGTCCTCAGAACCTTCTCTGCGTGAAATTGACCTGTTCCTCACCCAGCGAAGACACACACACAAACACACACACTGTTGACCCCACAGCTGGTGGTGATCCTACATCTCCAGTTTGCCTACAGTGGAAATCCAAACAGCCCCTCGAGGTTTATTTTCCAGGAAGCACTTTGGCTTCGCAGGCTCAAAAACTGAAGTGTGACTGTGTGTTTGTGTGTGCGGCTCCTTTATCCATCTGCAGGAAACAAGGGTAGACAATGTCTTTTCAGGTGGACCGACCACCTGCCTCCCTCCCTCCCTCTGCCTGACTGTGAATACATTTAAATCCAAATGTGTTCTGCAGCTGATGACGCAGTTGGACAGCAGTGACAGTTTCTGACCTTTCGGTCCTTCACCAGTATTTTTATATTGTTAGGTCCGATGGGATTTTCCCCCAAAATCCCACAGACGGGTCGCGACCCCGCCTCGACCAAGACGCTCCCTCGCATGCACTCCGCTCAGCTGATTTCAGTCACCTCTCAGAATCTGAATTTACCGCAAATGTCTTTTGCATGTCGTACTTTTTCTGCACATGTCGCTTTTCAAAGTGAGGCTGTGTTTCGTCACGAACTGGAGCAGCAGCGTGATGTGAAGTGAGATCTGGTGCTCGGCGAGGTGCAAACTGGTTCCTCTCTGTCTCTGTCTGTCGCCACCTGAGTCTATATTTACAAGTGCAAACACAGACTTGTGCTAGCAGCATCTCGCCTGCTGTAATTCATACTTCATACTCCTCCCCGCGCTTCTCCCTGCACATCCAGGTCACTTTGATTCATCCCAGAATCTGCAGCGATATCCGCACTAACCAGGCTGCATCGTCCTGTCTTTTTGTCCCCATTCAGATGAGGAGAGTCCAGGCCTGTACGGCTTCCTGCACGTCATCGTCCACTCCGCCAAAGGATTCAACCAGTCAGCCAGTAAGGTTTAACACACGCACACACACACGCAAACACACACACAGGAGCTGGAACCTCGGCATAACCCTAACCCACGAGTCATCTGGATGAGTGACTGTATCCGTGCACGCGTCACGGTTGCTGTGTGACTGGCTCTGTATCAGTGAGGATGGTGAGCGATACCAAGCAAAGTCCACGCGAGATTGGAATCACACACACCCACACACCCACACACCCACACACCCACACACCCACACACAGAACACATGTGCTTGGAGCTGACGGTAAACAGTAGTCGACAGTAAACGGATCAGTAGTTCTGATATTGTGCAATATGCCCTTGTAACAATGTAATCTGTGTGTATGTGTGTGTGCATGTGTGTGTCTGAATCTCGTCTGTGTGTGTGCCATTATTGCACCGCAAGTGTAATGTTTGCATTGCGGTGCGGTGGCGGCCTCAGACGTGCGAGCGCCGGACAGCTGGCGCGCGAGTACACTTTGTGCCCTCCGTTCCTCGAGCAGCGGTTTCCCGCTATCGAATATCTGGAGAAGCGAGACGGAGGAAAACACGATTTCCTCCGTTACCATGACAGCCCCTCGTTTGCCAAAGCTCCGGTCGGCCAACGTTTCCAGGGTAATGGATTGGAAAGTTATCTCCTCGGAAAGCTCACTTTTATCCGCGACCGAGCGCGGCGAGCCCGAAGGGTTTGGGAAGGAGAAGGGAGGAGTCGGCGTCACAGGGCGGGTTCTGGTGTGTGTGTGTGTGTGTGGCCGAACGTGTCCATGGCTGATGTGGGCGTTACCTTGATGATGATGATGATGATGATGATGATGATGATGATGATGAAACATGATGGCCTTCGCTGACAATATTTACATAGCTTAAAGTTTAACCAGGCGTTCATTAGCATTCATAGAGAGCAGAGGAATTATAAAATTGTAATAACTGTTCTATCGAGTGGGTCAAATAGCTGTAAATAGCAAATATATAAATGTAGCAGCAAATATACTGTATATTTAAATAAATAAATAAATAAATAAATAAATGAATGAATGAATATAAAAAATATGTATATGTGAATGTAAGTGTATATACA
>OMPJ01030935.1:6081-17791 GCA_900312935.1 Carapus acus
CCGAGCCTGCTGTCAGCACTGCGGTGTAAAGATTTCCTTTGTCTGTCGTCTGAGGGGAGGACGGCTCCAAACAGGATCCCTCTGTTCTCGGGCATTGCCAGTGTGATTACAGTCTGCCCCCGTCCCCCTCACACACGCACGCACGCTCACACACACAAGCGTCTATGTGTTCCCCTTCACAGACACCATCTTCTCTCCCAGACGACCACAACACCTTCCACAGCAGCCTGCCAGCCTTTGAAACCACCACGCTGAACAAAGGGCCCCGTCTTCTCCCCCAGCTGTGAGGACGCGTCCCTCAAAGGTTGAAACTAAACGCGGACAGCGAACGCATCGCGGCCTTGTCGCTTGTCTGGCGCGGCGGCGGTAATGGCCGCCGTTGCCGTGAATAGGCGGAGACGAGGGAAGGACGGATGAAGGAAGCACTTAGCGGGGGGACGTGGCGCCCTCCCCTCCACGCACAGTGACGGAGGCCGTTATTGTGGCTGCTAGGACGCCTCATTTGGCGATGGAGATGGGAAGGAGAGGGCGGAGGTGTTGATGAGCGTGCGTCTGTGTGTGTTTGTGTGTGTCTGGGCGTGACAGATATTTGTGCTGTCAGCAGATTGGGGGGAAATATTTGCAGAGCTCATCATTTCTCTTCTCCCTTTGGTATTCTAAATTAATCAAATGGCAAATAGTGAATATTTCTGCTTAATCAACCAAGTGTGTGTGTGTGTGTGTGTGTGTGTGAGCATGTTGTCAGGGTTGTTGCCATGTGACGGACACACTGAGGGGGCTGATGGGCATTAGGTTGTCACTGCCAATTACATTTAATGAGACGTGGACTGAGCAGAGCCAGCAAAGGAGGCCAGGCGCAGAAATCATCTGCAGTGAAAGACACACACACACACACACTCACACACATAGACCACCAGTGTATTCCTCATTATTCTTAATGATCACCGCCGCCCAAAACGATTGATCAGTTGGCGACGTGTAAGAATAAAAACCAGAAGATCCGTCGGCTACCAGATGATCCGTCTTATATAGATCACACGCGTCTCGTTTGTCATGTCTGGATACATCATACTCTCATTTATGTGACTGAGAGGACCTTATGTTTCAAGCAAAAGACGCATCCTCAGCCTGGGGACAGGAACAGGCGTTAGCTGATGTCCTCACCAGGAGGAAGGCTTGATAGAGTTTGAAATCAAACCTGACAAAACTTTACACATAGGTGAAAAATCTAGTGGAACTGCATGGCAACCAGGTTGTGGTGGTGCCACCAGAGGTGAAGTAATGATCTAAATATTTCTGTCTGGGTTTCATTCTTCCCGCAAACATGACGAAAACATACCAATCAAGAAACGTGTGCAAATGATGGGAGAGGACGATACATTCCAGAATGTCAGAATCACCCCCGATGAATTCGATCTTTGGATTTTTGTCGGGGTAGCGTAGCAGCTGTGTGGTTGGCGGAGTCTGCTGCCATAAACACTTTGCGTGTTGAAAGGAGCATTGTTATTATCATTATTATTATTTTACAGCCATGGCAGCTGCACGATAAGTATCTGCAGTCTGCAGCAGCTGTCAGAGGGGACATGATGGCTGATGGTGTTGTTCTGACAATTTTGACAAGCGCCTGGCACGTGGCGGCAGAATCGCATTTGGGAAATTACGTAAAATGCAAAAGAAGTAAGAAAAAAAAGGTTAAACACAGGCGATGTAGCGATGACGGCCCGCAGAGTGTTGCGCGATTGTCCCCTGAAACGCCAAAACCTGTTTTTCCATTCGATCGTCTCACTCCGTCAAGCAGTGTGACAGACAGGTCTGCTTTGTGAAGTATGCACCTTGTCCGGCTTCTTCTTACCCGAAGCCGTCAACGAACCTGAAGGCAGCACATTCCTACGCAGCTGAGGCATCGCCAAGTTTTTTCTCGTCAGGCCGCAAATTTGCCTTCAGAGGTGTCACTCTCAGGGAGCCGGCGTGTACTGATGCTGTGATGATTATTCCAAATGAGGGAGATGCCCTGATCAGCTGATTCATGAATTTCCGACTCCCCCTCCTCCATGTCTGAAAAGGTTGTACGGGACGCGCCTGAAATGTCGGCGCTCTGCCCCTGCCCACCGCCGCGTTTATCGTCCACTGTACATTCCCTCTGCGCTCTAATATCCGAATGTCCCTCGTATCTTCGCCTCATCTAGTTGGCAGTCTCCTCTCTGTTCCAATGGACCGGATGACAAAGTTTGTCCTCAGAGAATGTTGGCACGTCCGCAAAGATGGAATGACAAACAAATGAGGCTTTGTTTGTTGTCGCCGGGAGTGTGTGAAGCAGATCACATGGCAGTCAACTGAGCGGAGGCCGCTCTTGCTAGCCCGCCTTCCACTTTTAGCGGAGAGACACTCAACGCAATGAACATTTAGTTCATTCTTTCCCTCAAGATTGATTATCTGTGGACACAAATATGTTCATTTAACATAAAATAAAAATTACATTTTTTTTAAATCGTAGTCAAGGCAAATTTTCTCATAACCCTTGGATGCACAACCTACCAGTGCCTACACTCTTTCACGAGTGGAGTCATTTTTGACCCCTTGTCTGCATCTGTTGGTTAATGAAAATCAACATCTCTATCAATTTATCAGAATAATGCAATTTTGAAGTGCCAATTCGAATTAAAATACATTAGCCACCTCGGTGCTGGGCAAATGGCGGCTTGTCTCATGTCACGTGACTACGGTCCAAAGATGGACCGCGCGCCACTGTCTGGGAACCCCGGTGTAATTAGGTTACATTGAAAGACACCGCGACGTGCACACACGCATCGCACTCTTGAGAGGGCGTGATGCTGTGTGGGCTGCCGGCGTTTGTGTGTGTGAGTGTGTGTATGTGAGTGTGTGTGTCCGCGCAGGGGAGGAGGAGTTTAACCCCACACTGCCTGGGAGGAGCCGCAGTCTCCGGGCGCTGCGTCCCGGGAAGACAAGCGAGACCGAGCGGCGTGTGTATGTGTGCGAGCCTCTGTGTGTGTATGTGTGTGACCGTGTCCATGTTGTGTCTGACCACGATGATATTAAACGGATGGACGTAAGATTCGTCAGCGCCGAGTTCGGTTCCGAGCGAACACTGACCGGTAAGTTGGGCGCCAACTTCTTTGTGGTCACATTGATTCGCCCGCGTCCGCCGCTGCGCATGCAATGCGTCTTTGCCTGGGCTTTTCAACATAAGGCAAGTGTGTGTTTAGGAGTCAACTTTTGTGTGTAGCGTGCCGCTAAATGTGAGTTTGGATTCACCGGAGTTCGCTGTTTACTTCAAATCAAAGCTGCTATTGAAAATAACTTCCGCCGTCAAACTCATGGGCGTCGTGAGTTGTAATGTGGAAATGAAAAGCATTTTATTTTGAAGGGTTGAAGAAAACTCTTAAAACTACGGTAATCGAACACAACACACAGTGAATTCTAATATTCAAGTAGTGAGGGATAGCAGACAGAAAAACGTAACCGGAAAGAAACGGAAAATCGAGTATTACTGTTATAACTGTTGTCCCTTTAAAACTTCCTGGATTGCAAGATCGATGAATCAATGAAGTACCTACCTGTAGAAAACGTACAGCTCGAAATCAGACATATTTGTGCAAAGTGTATTGCATAAGACACTCCATCTGTGTAGGAATGTCCAGATCTAATCAGCTATTTGTCCTGATTTGTCATGTGACTATTTTCGCCATCATTCCTCAGCAGACACAATAGTGGCCACTGTCCTCTAAAGTGGCGTGGCGATGTTCAACATGTAGGGTCGGCGTGTTGGAGTGCCGCTTCATCTCGCCTCACAGCCAGGCTTTCTGCTGTCTGATTTATGCAGTCATAGATGAGTAGCTCAGGCCTTCCCCATTAACACCAAGCGGCGCTGTGCTGTTGTGTTAGGAGGTGATTTACCCCCGTCTTCTTTTGTCATTTTGGCCGCGTGCTGAGGTGGAAGGGCCCTCGGGCGACAAAAGGGCCCTGAGGACCCCTGGGGTGAAGGTTTGCCCAGAGCAAACAGGGTGAACGGCCCAGTCATGCCTCTGTGGCATCACTGGCTCTACTGTCATGGAAACCCGAGCCTGAAATTGTGTGTTTGAGTGCCCCCGTTCCCCCGCACACCGCTGAGCAGGCCCGCAGTAAAAACACGGGCTAATGTTTGACTTTAAGAGCCCGGCTGGCTCGGCCATCGATCTGTCTGAGGGCCCCGATCTGTCTGGATCGCCTCCATTATTCTTGGCCGCAGTCGCGGCTGGGTGGAGATTAACCTTGTGGAAATGTGAGCAGCGACACACAGCTGTGATGTGTTAGTTATTGTTATGATGAATGACCATCGATTGATAAGGCGAGAGAGCGCGCACGCCCTCCTCGAGCTGTTCAACCTTCGCGTGGGAGCGACGTTCAGGCGTGACGCCCGGGGCCGAACTGCGAAGCACGAGGACGCCGATCCAGGAATGTCTGCTGTTTATTTTTCGAGGAGGGAGCCGTGCGGTGTTATTGGTTTCAATTTCACTGCCCGTTCCAGCAATGCCGTCTGCGTAATGGACTGTGCTGAAATACTTATTTGTTTAAATAATTGGTGTTATGCGCGTAGGCCGGCCTTCATACCTCTCAGAACATCAGCACGAGAGGGTCAAAAGTTGGGAGACGGGGCTTTTGTTGCTGTTTCTCCCGTGGCTGACATTGTTACGGTGCAGAAAATCCACAACCGCCAAAGGAACGCTGTGTTTTTGCCACCGTGGAAGTCGAGCCGGGTTCTGGTATCGAAGTGATGGAGAGTGGATGTGACCTGTAATTACTTTCTAGGCTGGAAAATCTGCGATGGCGGGCGCACGTCGCGACACTCAGACTGTGTTATTGTGAGGCGAGAGCAAACCGAAGCCCCGATGTTGGCAGGACTTTGTCAAAGTTGTTTACTGACAGAAAAGCTGAGGGACACACGGCCGCCTCTCCTCTGTGGGTGGCTTGGGGTGGTTTCGCAAACAAACCCGCTTGTCACGCGGAGGCTACTTCGAAAACCTCCTTTGCCTCCTGCTTTTGCCGCGCGAAACGATTCTGGAATTGCGTTAAGAGCTGCAGAATCTCCTGCCAGTGGAAAAAGTCATTTTTTTCTCGTCTCTCGAAGCTCTCGTGCTCTTGGACCTTCATCAACGCTCGGTTTTGGAATGGCTCTCCGGCTCGGACGCATTTAGAAGGTCCTGTGCGAGCCGCGCGCTGTCGTTAATTCTCCCAAGTAGCTAGCACGCCGGCGCAAGAAACGCCAATGTTTCATGTCTTCTCCCCGTGCACATTTTTCTCCATATAAGGTGCCGCACATGTGACTTATCAGGCGCGAGTAACATCTGTGCTTATTGTCACATTCCATAAGGAAGGACGAGGGCCGTTTTACTGTCTCTAGGTACAGAGGCTCAGCAGGGGGAAAAACCGCAGGAGCTCTTACTCGTGTCATACTCTGCGCATCTCCGTAATAGAAAAAATAAGTGTTAAACTGATCCCGACAAACTGTCTCATATTAACTTGCTCAATTTCCATTCAACGACCTTGCAGAGGTTTCATTTCAGCTCTTGATGCAGACAGTCTCTCCCCACCAGGCAGGCAGGCAGGCAATATGGGAGTGTACGCGTGCGAGTATGCGTGTGTGTGATTCTATTTCTTGCTGCTGTGGTGGAGATTATATTTGGCTGTCAGAGTTGTGTACGGACAGCGCACGTCTGGAGCGGGTTGCTATAAAAAGCAGGTGAAGTGGAGGTCGGCGTTGGCAGCAGCAGCAGCAGCAGCTTGGCCCGCAACTTCAGGTTTGATGCCAAAGTTTGGGTGATGACATGCACCTCAGCAGCACCTGATGGGCTTTGAACCCTTCACACCTCCATGGTGAGGAACGTGGTTGTAAGACAGGCAGGCAGACGGACAGGACAGGACAGGACAGGGCAGAAGGACAAAAACAACCCAAAGTGCATCTGATTCACTTTTGAGGGATTTGGGCGTAAATGCGCCAACGGGATTCGACTCGGCGCTATTGAGGAGATCAATGGATGCCACCAAATTGAATTGTCCTCCTCTGGGGTCAGGTATTGACGGATGACCCAAGAGGTTTGCGGAGAGAATGAAGATTAAGCGGCGGAGGTGGGGGGGCAGGGGGCTTGAAGCCGGTCATCGGACAAGGTGTTGGGTTTTAGAGCCAGCGGGCGGGAGATGGAGTGGCTCGGATGAGGAAGGTCGGAGCTGCTGCTCCGTGACCTCAAGTGGGCCTCACACCTCCATTAACCTCCGAGACTCACTGTAACGACACCTTTCCTTTTACCGGCGCTCGCTAAAAGGGCCCGACGATTGGCGGTGCATAGGAAAGCGAGTGCGATCTCCAGACGTCTGGCAGAGATGCTGCCTCGGCACTTTGAGTTCGTCCTGGTGATTTACAAGCCGTACACTCGCACACGCTGGTCTGACGGTCTAAGCAGGAGAACAATGGGGCCAAGCACAGCGTGATTACTGTAGCTCGACTAATGGTAGAGTGTGTTTGTGTGTGGCGGGGGCGGGGGCGGGGGGTTGAGAGTACATTCTTTGAGCCTTTTGTTATGAATGTAAGCAGGGCTGTCTTGAGTTATGGCGAAGATGTTCTTTGTGGGTACGCGTACATGTGGTGTTTGTTCTTCTGATCAGAGAAAAGAAACATGTTCTCAATTTTCCCCCGAAACTACCAGGAACACGCATTAAAACTAAACATGCACAAGCCGAGGGCCTCATCTAAAGCCTGCTCCCCGGACAGTGCCGTATCTAATGGTGGTCATGACTGATCCTTGCCCCCCTCCTGCAGCCATAAGGTCTCGCTGGCTCCCCTTTGGCTTATTGGAAAGGCAAACACAGCTGGTACAGAAGGCTGCAGAGCTCCGCCTTCTGTTGGCGCCATGTGTCCTGCATTGTTCCCTGTGACGGATGGACAAAATTCCGGGTACACATTTACCCCAACGCATCCCACCTGCTCGACAAAGAGTGCAGACGCACTTCTCAGCATCTTAACTCTGCCTTTTACTTAGCACATGGTGCCCCAAAGGAAATGACCCGCTGCTTCCATTTATATGATATGGCACATTTTGATTCAGTGTTTTTATTAGAGCTGTCACGATCCATTATTTTGATTTAAGATTATTTTCACGGTCAACTTGTAAGTGTGCGAGGGTGCCTCGATACCACGGGTTACACGTGGCTCTGTACCATCCACGCCACTTTATTAAAATTGCCTCTGGGCATTTAATCCATCATCAGAACTAGAGATGTCCTATAATATCGGCCCACCGATATTATCGGCACGATATTAGCATAAAATTGTAGTATCGGTATCAGATTTTTTTTGCTTTAAAACCGATAAAATAAAAACCGATAAAAACACAATAATGCTTGCGTTACACTGAAATAGTGCATACGCGCTCCTGAAGCGTTTTCCGCCGCACATATCGGTATCGGCTGATATCGGTATCGGTAAATTGAGAGTTGGACAATATCGGCATATCGGATATCGGCAAAAAAGCCAATATCGGACATCCCTAATCAGAACACGTACCAACAGGGAGGGCACTCTCCCTCTGAAGGTGTTGATTCCATCTCCAGCACGACGCTGGGCCCCCCAGTGGGCAGCCATTTTTTTCGTCTGAGTTTCTGTCTTGGTTTTCTAATCTGTGGTGTCCAAGGCTCGGACGGGTTCTTGCTCCGTTTTGCTCCTCATCTTTAAAGGGAATCTATTCCTAGAGGACAAAAGGGGTGCAGAGTAGGCAGGTTGTGAGTGGCTAACAGGTGAAGGTGTGAGATGGGATAATGAGTTGGTTAACAGGCAGGGAACAGGTGTTAGGTGGGATGTGGTAGTAGGTTTAATGATGGACAGAGGGTGTGCTGACGAGAGGAGTTGCTGTTGCTAAAAGCTCTCTAGCTACCCACCAGCTAGCATGATCCAGCTCATCCAATGTAACCCCAGTTGTGGCCTACAAACACACATAAACACACACGCGCGCACAGCCATGTCGCCACCATTTCGGCGTCTTTGTAATGAGACGTGTAGTGTGTTTTGGAGGGTTTGTGGCCACCATGGTGGCCTTGGTATGTCAGGAACATTTTCAGGCTCATTAGCCCTGTTTTCCCTCTCTGCCCCCACTGCTTCCCTCTTTCTCTCTCCCTCTCTCTCCCCCTCCCTCCTTCCTCTAGCCTCACATGAGCAGTCGGGCGGCTCGCTAGATAAACCCTTTCCTCTGCCTCTCGTCTCCCGGCTTTGTCGTGTTGGTTCAGTCGCCTGGCGCTCGGCCAGCGTAAACAGAGACGACGACGCCGACTGCTGTAGGTCAGCGCGGATGCTGGCAGCCGCTAGCTGCACGCGCTCAATTAGCGCTGTAGAAAACTTCACATGTATCCAAATAAATCAATTCCATCTCCAACGCCACAACGCCGACGAGGCCCATTTCGCGCGACGGTCCGAAGAAAATAGCGTGCGGAACTGCCTTTGTTGAGTGTGAAGCGGAGGACGAATTTGCATTGCGACACGTGTGCGGAGATTTGGCGAGTCGAGCGCCGATGTTTTTGCGCAAGATCTCTATAACAACGATTTACACGCCTCGCTTCCTTCCTCAGCGCTGGCAAGCCGAGCCGCATTCTCGCCAAGCCACGTTTGGAGTGTTTGTGTGTGGGCCTCTTGCGTTTTTCGTGGCATAGTCTGGATGCTCCAACCATTGACCGTCCGTCCTCATGTTTCTCGCTAAGGCTCTCTCAGATTTCATCTCGCCCTCCCACGAACCTCCAGACTGGCTCGTCTGCGCTGTTTTCCCATAGCCGCTCTGTTGCTTCTTCTTTTCCCCTTTTCTCAGGAGCTCTTTCACCTCCTGACCTGTCTTCAGTCCGTCCTGCCTGAGGCTGAAGTGGTGGTTGGTCTTGTTTTTTGTTTGGGCAGCAGTTCGACTTGTTACATGATTTGCTTATTAATTCCAACCTTTCAATGTTAAAGCTGCTGTCTCCATGTCTGTTGTCAGGCACACAGATAATCCAGTCACTTTTATTTCTTTGGGTTCTGTGGCTCCTCTGCCAGGCTGGTGTCACAGCTGAGGTTTAACTGCTTTACGTTGCCGCACCAGGCTAGGCAGGTGTGAAACCTGCAGAGGCTCGTGATGTATGTGTGTCTGCAGTCCCAGCAGAAGCTATTAATGGTCCTCGACATTCAGCTGTCACAGAAGACGGTCCGCTCTAACAAGGTGTTGGTTCAATCCTAACATTATTAAAGGGGCAGAGGCCCAAAGACACGATCCCGGCGCCCCCGAGTGCTGGAAATGGAGCAGTATGTGTTTGTGTTCGAGTCGATCTGAAAGAAAAATGAACAGCGGTGGCTTCCGACTTTATGCTTCCTGCTCTTAGCCGCTGTAAGGACTCCATCTTTGCGTTACCCCCGCCGGGGCGCGACACTTTATCCCCCTCAGATTAGCGGCTCTGGGTCATTTCACTCACCCTCTGGAAGCTTCCTCGGGTGGTTTGAGACATTCAACAAGAGCTTTGTTGGCTTTTCCAGATCTCTCAGCGGCAGGAGGATGTGTGGGCCCCATTCGCAATGGCCTCCGCTCAGAGGCGTGTTCGTGGGAGAAGAGGAAGTAGAAATGGGTGCTTGTTAAAGGCAGGGAAATAAATGATACGACTCTGGTGTGTGCGCACACGGGTGTGTGTTTACGGCAAAATGGTTGCGCAGCGGCCACCCAGGTCACGTTTCCCTCGGCCTGGTTCTCTCACAGCCATCGTCACCTTTGCTGATGGAGTATCAGCGTGTCTCCACCCGGTGAGTTAGGAAACTGGAGGCATTCGATCTCAAGCTCATCTACTTTCACAGTATGTTGGCAGAGGGGGCTGGAGGGGGGAGGACCCCCATTTTCAATATGTAAGGCTTTTAAGTCATTTATCGGAAGTCGTTTTTCGCACCGCGGCGGGTGAACGTGTTCACTCATGTGGCCACTGATGCGAGGGACACGGCCTCACTAGTGACTTATTGACGGCTCGTCTCGTGTCGCTCTCTCCGCCAGACATGATGAATCTCCCCCATCGATGGAAACGAGCGCCAGACGGATTCACCCCTGCCGCCGCCCCTCTTTTTTTGTCCCCGCAATATCAGTTTTCACAACTAGGCGCTGTTTTATCCCGTTTCTTCTCCCGCTATTGAACATGTGCTGTAACCCGATGAGTTTAAAAGCAATTTTTTTTTTGTTTTTTTTTTTGTTCTTCCTAAGTTATTTTGAAACGTGTTCTTGTGATTTTAGGCGCCGGTCCTTCGCCCGAGTGGTAATTTTCTGCGTCTGCGTGTGTGTGAGGTCGTCTCCAGCAGCAAGTCTCGTGGTCTGCTCGCGTGGAGAAATCATCCTCGTTGGAAACTTGCGGTTGCCGCTTTTAACTCTAATAATCATATTGTACCATGCAGGGATTGGGCGCTGGTCTGTCCCGGCCTAAACTAATAATAACAGCAGCTAAACGTGCCAGGAAGAGGGTTTTCCTGATGGTTGAGTCAGTCGTTATGGTTCAAAGCAGTGGGCTAAAGCCTCGTTTACGCTGTCATGTTTTATTAAAAGCCTCATGTATCAATTCATCGCTTCCGATGACGAATCCTATGTTCATTTCTCCAGCTGTGCCCTCTTGGAGCAAACACATGAATCTCAAATGGGAAACTAGGAGATAAAACAAACAGAAATCAGTCAGTGTAACCGAAAAACACCAGGGGCTGCATCTCACCAGAGCACCTCTCTGGTGAGATGCTGCCCCTAGTGGACAAGTCAGTTTCTGCACAAGCGTTGACGACAACACCAGGGCCAACACAAAGCCGGCTGCCCAACATCATAATGATGACGATGATGATGTTTATGGTGGTTTAAGCTTCCGTGCCAGATGAGTGTTGTAGTAGTTGTGCCATCACGCAGCTCCCACAGGCCTTTTTTCTCCAAACCAACAAGTATTTGAACAAGTTCAGGGGCCGCGCTCATTCTTTCCTCTCTCCTTACCACGCGAGTTTCTCTGCCTGGTGTCTGGTCTGCTCTCGGGCTATAGAATGCCCCGCGGCTTGCCACAGGAGGCCCACTTATATGCATACGCGGTATAAAGAATGTCCTAGCATATTTTAGCACAGTGGTTCTCAAATGGGGGTACGCGTACCCCTGGGGGTACGTGGAGGTACTGCAGGGGGTACGTGAAGCTTTTCAAAATATCTTTAAAAAATCTTTAAAGTGCAATCTTCTTTTTTTTGATCCTAAAAGAGGTAACATTTATTTTTTTTTGTGAGCAAATCTTTATTTATTTATTAAGTTAATTTATTTTGTAAACAAAATATAATTTATTTATAATTAAGTTATAGATTTATTTCTGTGAACACATTTTAGTTATTTATGTATATATTTAATTTTGTACGATTACAGAGACCAATATAAATTAGCAGCATTTTGCATATTTCAGTTTTGACTGGTTTTATGCCTTCCTGGTGGTCACCGTCTTCTGTTTTTCATTTTTGTTTCTACATGCAATGTTTGCAATATGGATGTATGTGTCAGGTTCACTGATATAAGTTGTTTGGCTTTAATAAATCAGACAGTGATTTTACAGCACTGTACCTCTTTTTTCTTCCAAAAATGTTTTGCCCGTGTCAGGGGGTACTTGACTAAAAATATATTTTTAAGGGGGTACATCACTGAAAAAAGTTTGAGAACCACTGATC
>OMPJ01030937.1:5784-19503 GCA_900312935.1 Carapus acus
GGGGCCGCCTTTGGCCCGCAGCATCATTTTATGTGGCCCGTGAGCCTTGAGTTTGACACCGTCATGGCCGCCACCCCCCTGGCCCCCCAGGCTACTCACCAGTAGCAGCGTACGCTCACACATTGAGAGACAAATGACGTGTGTCCTGCCGTGGAGGTCTCCGCGCCCGGTGTACAGTCCCCCGTCTCACATGGCGTGACCGCTGGTGTGTGTTTGGTGTGTGTGCAGGTGAGTCCCGTGGCCGGGCCGGCCGAGGGCGGCACGCTGGTCACCATCCAGGGCCTGAACCTGGGCCTGTCCCTGTCTGAGCTGGAACACAAGGTGGAGGTGGCAGGAGTGGAGTGCACACCGCAGGAGGAGGGCTACATCACGGCAGAGCAGTAAGAGCCCACGCGCACGCGCACGCACACGCCGCACCGCAGCGTCTGCTCTCTCTTCCTCCCGTGTCTGTCACACACCGGCCCCCAGTGCGCCGGAGTGAGAAAACGCCCCACGGTCGCCTACGGGCTCGCGGGCCCGAGTGTGTGGGAGGTGTGTGTCGCCAAGGAGGAGACGAGTGTGTGTCGTCGCCGTTACACGGCTGTCGGCGCCGCTGTAATTGAAATGCGCGGCGTGTCGCCGACTGGAGGTACAATCTGTTAGCCGTGTGTTTCTCCCACAGCCATGTAATGCGATTGGACTCGGGCTGCAGCGACTTTATTTATAACCGCGCACGCACACACACACACACACACACACACACACACACACAAAAAAAACAAAAGGCGGAGACAGACGGCGCTGGAAATGGAGAAATCTACTGCTGATGTATGAATGGAAGGGCCGGGCAGAGATGAATTGGCGGCCCTGATTGTACGCAGAGTTTCTTTCACAGATCAGTGCGTTTAGCCGAGCTATTCGTTAGGCTGGGCCGGCGCTTTAAAACATGGCATTACAGCTGTTTCCACCATTAATTCCAGCTTTGGGTCAGTCGCTATAATGACTTATTCATGGTGCACTTTATCTTATTGACCTGACACACAATGCTGATTTATAGAAGAAACCCTCGAGTTGCCATGGAAACCAGAGGTAATGGTGGGTGGCAATGGTAGTGGAGATGGGAAGGGATGTAGTTTATCATTTGACTTATATTGCCGTTATAGGTTTTCCATTAGGAAGAAAGATGGTCCTCTGCATCGACCCACAACTTTTATGAAAGTCCACCTCCATCACGTTGGTCAGGAGAAACCATCTGCCCCAATCTGACGCCGCGCAGCGATGATCGTGTGTGTGTGCGTGTGTATGTGTGTGCTTCTCAGTGATTTCAGCCTGATGTTGCTCTGTCGGCAGGATCGTCTGCGAGATGGCGGCCGCCCCCCCAGGGAGCCCGGCCGGCCCGGTCAAGCTGTGCGTGGGGGAGTGCAGGCCGGAGCTGCGAGCACAGTCGTCCCAGCTCTACTCCTTCGTGGTACGAGATGTTTTCATTCTGGAGAGGCGGCGTGTGAAGTGGCCTCCCCTGTTAGCCGGGATTATTACCTGGGCATTAATTGGAAGAGGAGGAGGCAGAGAGACTTTTTTTCTTTTTACCGCGCGATAAGTATAATTACTGTCCAAACGTGGGGGAAAAGCGTGAGCGTGACGGCGGCGGTGTAATTGTTTGCCGGGCGGGTACATTTTCATTAGAGCCGCCGAGCACGGCTCCAGTTTGTTTTGCAGGCGGTGGCCTTCTCTCCATTTTGTTGATTTGTGAGCCCCGACGGATCGAACAGCCGTTGTGCAGGTTCCAAAGAGGCCTCGCTTTCACGCGCCAGCTCTCTCTGGCAAGGGCATTCTCACCGGCGTTTTGTATTCTCCGCCTGACTCGTATTGAATGAAAGAATAATGAGGTGCGGCTCTCCACAGACCCCTTCAATGCTGGTGCTGACCCCGGGCAGAGGACCCGAGTCCGGGGGCACCAAGGTCACCATCGTGGGCGAGAACCTGGGCGCCGGCAGCTCCGTCAACGTCTTCTTCGGTAATCAGACCTGCGAGCTGTACAGGTGTGTGTCTGATTTCAGAGTAACGCAACGTCCAGGCCCCGAGCACAGAAATCTATTTTTAAGGCTGCGTCACGACGACGAGTAAGGAGAGGATAAAAGCTGAGGCGAGCGGGTGTCTCTGCTCCCTGCGTATTTATAGATAATCTATTTTTAAGTTCAAAATGTCTCACGGAGCTGGAGTCAGGGGGTTGGAGCCAAGAAGCCATTAGCGTGAGCAGCCTCTCATTACTGCGTCCCTGCACGGGGAATAGAGGGAGAGTGCTCGACCGGCCGCCAAAGCGGCGATGCTTACCGAGGATCTGCCGCGAGAACCTCCGAACCTCCTCTGAATGTGCCCGGCAGGAGGAGCGCGTCGGAGATCGTGTGTTTCTCCGCCCCGTCCGTGAGCGGCGCCGGGCCGGTGCAGGTCAGCCTGAGCGTGGACCGGGCCCTGGTCCCCGGGAGTCTGTCCTTCCAGTACATAGAGGATCCCACCGTCCAGCGCATAGAACCCCTGTGGAGCATCGCCAGGTGGGTGAGGGTCGGGGAGGGTGCGTGCGCTCGGCCCTCGCGGCGGAACATACATGACCTAACTTGCTTTTTTCCATTTGGAGCATAATGGATCGTTCTTCTAATCGTTTCCTCTCGGCCCATCCTGTAATCGTTTGCGGCCAACGCGTTTAGAGCGTGGCAGGTGTAACTCTCGTCATGGAGCTAATTGAGATGTTGTGGCAGCCTGAGAGTGTCGCAGCTCACCGAGATCACAGCAAAGTCGCCAAAGCATAATGAGGAGATCCTTCATCATTCTGCGGCGCTGAAAATATGCCCGGATATAAACGAGCAGGCGACGCCGTAATGAAAGAATTTGCTCCTGGAACGTTCCATCACTGTGAAAAGCAGCGTTGGCTGAATTCCACGAATCAGAAACTTGCATTTAATTTGGGTTTGTGTGGGATTACGTGGCGCCACATCAGCACAGATGAAACCCCAGAGATACCGCGACCCTCGGCCCCCGACGGGAGCAGCTGTGTGGAGACGCTCGGCGGAAATCTGCTCTGGCTCCGTCGCCCCACGACGTCGCCCCACAACGCTCAGCCGGCCTTTGGAAATTGAACAGAAGTAGCCGGTTGCCATCCGAGCCCAAATGGGTTCCTGCAGCGTTTTTCCACAAATTGTGTGTCGCGCTTCACCCTTCTCCATCATTTCTGTATATTTCCCACGCCAAAGGTGACGCAAACACGGCCGGCCGTTGTTTATTTTAATCACAGCCAGCACAGACATGTAAACAAGCAGCACCTGTGTGCGTTTCTCGCCAGCCTCACACCTGGAGATGAATATGAAACAGCAGCCACCTGGTCCTCCTGTTTGATCTGCTGTTTCTGCCCAATAACAAAAGGCCGCGCGGCGTGCCAGATAGGACCAAACATTCATTAATGCTGCGGAAATGTCAGACGGATAAATCTCCCCGCGGGCCAAAGCTGATGAAACTTCTGTGAGAAGGCAGTTTGCCATCCACGGCGCCGATCCTCATTCCGACTTTGTCTGATCCACCAATCTGAATGACGCAGCTCCTTCTCTGCTCCACAGCGGACACACCACCCTCACCGTGACCGGAACAAACCTGGACGTGGTCCAGGAGCCTCGGGTCAGAGTGAAGTACGCCGGCCACGAGTCTGTCAACGTGAGTACCGCAGCAGTAACGCAGCCTCTCGGCAGCCCGGCCGGACGGGAAACGGCTCGTAAATGAGCTTTGTATCGATCGCCTGCTCCCGCACAGCGAGTTAGACGGTGCACGCTGATCCCAAACCAAACCTGCTGTTGTATTATTGAAAATTTGAGCATAATGGGGCGACAGGGATGAAAGGCCGCCGCTCCACGACCAGCAGTGGGTGAGCGTGGAAACCTGCAAATGAGCGTAGAAGGGAGAGAAAAAAATAAAGCCCCAGTGAATGAACGACACTCCGCCAAGAAGCTACACGATCACGTCCGTCTGAGCAAAATGTCAGCACGGCTGTTTGCACAAAGCTCCTCGTAAACAGCCAGAGTCCTAAAAAGGTTGCCACCAAATGAGTTTGGACAGAAATAGCAAGTAAGTAGAAAAGCGCGACGTGAGACTCGGCCATTTTGGGCCACGCTGCCATGTGGCCACATTTTTTCATACTAAGGAGAAATATTCTCTGAAGGTTTTTGCATAAGATCAGCAGCAAGTGAAGTAGATACTCCAGTCGGGCGGTGCGGGAACCATGCTGATATTAGTCGTATTGTTCTGAGGAGAAAAGGCTTCGCCCACATTTTCTCTGGATGATGAGGCAGCAGCGATTGGAAAATAGTCACTCAGTGAATTGTGAGTGGGAGGAAAGAGAAATGATTGCATTTATTGCCATCGCACAGCCGCTCACGTGTACAACTCGGGCCACAATTTCAGGCCTTTCTCATCTACTTGTGGGATGAATTACACAATATTAACGACAGGCCTAAAATTTTCAGTCCCATCAATTAGACCGAGGCGTGCGAGTCGCTGTGAGTGAGATCCAAGAGGATGAAAGCCGAACCTCGAGCCGGGTAATCTGGTGTCAGAAATACACTTAATGAGGACAGACTGTGTGTCACACACCCTGAAAACATCCCTGTAAACGCAGCGCGTCGCCAAAGCTCCTAATTAACGGGAAGGAGCCTCGGCTAAAAACACGAGACGCTGGCAGACGAGCGTTTGGAGGATCGGCTCGGTCGGACTGACCCACTTCCCTCCACCGTCTGCGCGCGCACAAAGCCTGATTTCTGCGTGTCTGTCCGAACCACGGCCGGCGGTGGACGCGTCCTCCCGGCCCCGTCTGAGTCGGCGTGATCCTGACCTGCGCCGCTCCCTCTGCAGGTCTGTAAAGTCTTGAACACCACCACCATCAGCTGCTTCGCCCCGTCGCTGCAGTCCGAGTACGCGGCCGACCAGGAGACCGTCAAGCACGTGGACGAGTTTGGATTCGTCTTCAACAACGTCCAGGCCCTGCTCACCTACAACAACACCAGCTTCATCTACTACCCCAACCCCTACCTGGAGCCCCTCAGCCTGTCGGGGGTCCTGGAGCAGAAGCCGGGAGCTCCCATCATCCTCAAGGTGGGTCTGAGGAGGCTTTTAAAGGGAACCGCCACTCCATCCCAACCACCGCTGCTCCCTCTCTGCAAGAGGTCTAATCTACTGTAGTACCTTGACATACAAGCAGCCCAACTTAGGAGTTTTATGGGATCCGAGCCGTCTCTGGGTCCATATTTCCATTGGGGACACAAGTTTTAATGGAGTTAGGAGTGGTGCCTGGGGGCACACGGGTACGCACTATCTGAGGGCTCGCACAACCTATGACCACTTGAACAAGAAACGCGACGTTCAGCATGGGTGGTTTGAGAAGTTTAAGAAGAGAACCAACATCGATTGGGTGGTGAGGCATGGAGACCTTAAGGTGGCAGAAGGATACATCACACCTTTGGCTGTAGGCGTTGCTCCAGGGGGAAGGATAAGTCCGCAATAAGGGTTTAACTGGGACCAAACCTCAGTACTCTGGAACGGATTGAAATAATTCACGCTGTTTTGGATTGAAAAGGATCATCTCAGGTACGAGCAGATTGATATACGAGCTCGGTCACATAACAAACTGAACTCGAATGTCAAGGCACTATTGTACTCGGCTTAATAGCAAAGCTTCTTTTGAGAATAAAGTAGATACCAGTTAAGCATCTTACACCAATTCTATTCATTTTACTGTCATATTTCTCAATAATTGGGACAAGGCAGTTCTCTTCAACAACAGTTAATGGGCCTTGAAGCCCCGCTGCCCCAGATGCTGACAAATATAAATGGCTTTGGACGATTTACATTTACATCAAATATTTTTCCAGCTGAAGAATGCGCCATGCGTAATAAATGACAGAAAATATTTATTGATATTTCACCGGTCCGTTGGCTGCATCTCTTCCCAGCGAGCTGCGTTATTGATGGTGTCGGGCTCTCTGTCTGCCACTCGGCATCGCTGAAATAGATCAACAAATCCCTTATCTCACACTTTTCAGCCCATGTGTGTGTGTGTGTGTGTGTGTGTGTGTTTCTGGGCCCTGCAGGGTCGGAACCTGGTCCCGTCCGCGTCTGGCGGGGCTCGGCTGAACTACACGGTGCTGATCGGGGACACGCCGTGTTCGCTCACCGTCTCCGACACGCAGCTGCTGTGCGAGCCGCCGAACCTCACCGGGCAGCACAAAGTCCTGGTGAGTGCGCCCCCTGCTGGCCGTCCGCCCGTCTCTGTCTGTCTCTGCCTCTGCAGGGCTGCATGTGGGTCAGCCGGCCTGCGTGTGCGTCGCCTCGCTGTGTTTTTGGGTCACCAACGAGTTTTCAGTTAGTCGCTGTCAGCCTGTCACTCGCTGTCACTCACGGTCCAACGCTTTCCCAATTAAAGAACGCTGCCCTGCAGACTTTGTGCAAGACCACTAATGGGGGAAAAGCAGCAAACTTTCCAAAAGTCACTTTTATTTCAATTCTCCCCCAAGTATCAAAATAATAACGTTCAGAAAATTGCTTTTTTTAGTGCCCACTTTGATGATTCTTATTGCAATTATTGTCACTTTTGGCTGTGAAGCCAAGCAAAATTTTGATGTCTGAGGCACAAATGTGAATTAAAACCTTAAATCACAAACTTTAAACGTAGTCCCTCTCTCTTTCTCTTTCTCTCTCTCTCTCTCTCTCTCTCTCTCTCTCTCTCTCTCTGTCAGGTCCAGGTGGGGGGTCTCCACATCTCCCCCGGGGAGGTCCACATTACCTCGGACAGCCTGCTCACCCTCCCCGCCATCTTCAGCATCGCGGCCGGAGGCGGCCTGCTCCTCATCATCGTCTTCATCGTGCTGCTGGCCTATCGGAGGAAGTCCCACGAGAACGACCTCACGCTCAAGCGCCTGCAGATGCAGATGGACAACCTGGAGTCCAGGGTGGCGCTGGAGTGCAAGGAGGGTGAGTGAGGGGGCGGTCCCAGACTACACGGCCGGAAATAATGTTCATTCATAGCTGCTGTCGTTGGACCAGCTATCCGTGGTTCCACATTCGCCAACTCAAGTATCTGCAAACATTTTGCATGAAGTCCTCCATCGGCTACAGCCGGCAGCCGAGGCTGAATGCTGTACGTATCGTGGCCTCTCATTGGATGACTGCAGTGCAGACGGCAAGCCAGCTGCCCATTAACGTATGCGATTCATCATTCCCTCTGCAACAATCTTGCAAGATTTTAATTTTAATTCAGTTTGTTTACCGCACAGGTGCCATGTTCAGTTTTTAAGGGTGTCTATCGATTCTATTTGGGTTTCCTCTCTATGTAACTCGCCACACAAATGCCACATGCCACCAAAACGTCTGCATCTGCCAAAAGCTGTTGGCAATGCTATTAAGCCTACCAGAGAAGTTACAACCCACCTAGAAAAAACCACGTCACATCCGCTCCCTATCCGCAACATCAGGCCAGTTCTTGAAAATGTGGTCTGACATGAAACGGTCCGTGGCGCTATAAAGGTCGGGGACCTCCGCCGTAATATACCTGATTTGTAGAGGTCCTACTTGAAAGGAAAACTTGAATTTGGCGAAGTTTGAGTAGTTTTGAAGATGCAGTTGAGCTGCATTTGGAGGGCAACTGACGAGGCTGCGAGGGAAATGGAAGTCCGTCATCTAGGGTGGGACACAAGCCCCTGGAGGAAGATATTTTGGAATGGAGGTCTGCGTCCTAACCACTAATAGGCCACATTTTCATAAAATATGTATTTGTATATATCAGTAATATAAATATACATATTTAAACATATAATTGAATAAAGTTATATTTCATATATTTATTGTTTATATTCTATTCTATTCTATTCTATTATAGTCACCTATTTTATGTATGATTTTTATATATGTATGTCTATATATCTATCTATATCTATATCTACTATATATTTATATATCTATATCAATATCTATCTATATCTACATATGTTTATTTTTATTTTTGTATTACTTATATTTAGCATCGCACAGGAGACACCACATCCTGACATTCGCGGACATGCACTGACAATGTGGCCTTATGGTTGAGACACGACTCCCGTTCCAAAGTTCCGATTCCCGGTATTCGCGTCCCACCCATGGCTAGACGATGGACCTGTAATCCAAAGTAACCCACACACCGGGTCCGCGTCGCATCCGTGTCCGTCAATTACCTTCCAAGATCAGCACAATTCCAACATTTGCCAAATTTTAATGAATTCAATTTTACTTTTTTGTTTTGATGTCGTTTTTTTGTAATTTCAGGTATGCAGTGATGCTCAAACTTTATAGCCCCACAGATCGCTGTCATGTCACACCACATTTTCACGGACTTTTCAGGAGCTGAAAAGTGTTGCCGCGTCGCAGACTTGCGTCTAAGGTGCATGTTGTCACGGAAAAGGCCCCTTGTTATAAATCCCCGTGTGTGTGTGTGTGTGTGTGTGTGTGTGCGTGTGGACGGCTTGACAGCGCTGAATGCGCTAGCTTGAAAAACTAGAGGCTAGAAGCTAGCAGCCAGAAGCAGCGCTCTAAGGGAAGAATCGTTCTCACCAGGCTGGTATCGACAACAATAACGATATCTGGATCGATCCGCTCCCCCCGCCAATATCCGGGTCCGCAGTGTTGCGAGGTGTACGATAATTATCGTCTCTGTGCGATAATTTTGCTGTCTGTACGATGTACGATCAATAATCCCAAAAAAGGCCAAATGTACGATATTTTGACCATTCCGTGAATGTGTGGTTGTAATCGGTTGTAATCAGCCTGTCGCAACTTTCTGTCGGATTTTTTTTGTGAGCCCTGAAGGCATCTGTTTAATTTCTCCACGATTGGCTGGAAATCGTGACATTTATGCGTTTGCCTCAGAACAACGGTCACGATTGGCTGAATAGTCCGCGGCGCTGCGCCGCCCCATGAGTGAGTTAAAAAGAGAAAAGAAGTAGCAGGAACATGTTACATGTTGTCTGTGTTGTCAGGTGTACGACAATTATTATTATTATTAGGACAATTATATTGGTATGAGGCATTACCCGGCAAGTGCGACCGATATCGTCCGATACCGTCAACAAAATTTGGATGTACGATAATTTCCCTCAAAATAGGATGATTGCATGATTTCACAATAATCCTACATTTCCCACCTGGCAACTCTGGGGGTCCGTCACTTCACCGCCATGTTGCCCATCTTTGAGGGACGGACCCCTCGCCGATGTGGAGGTCTCACGGTAAACTCAGAATCGGTTTCCTGTTCCCCGTGTGGTCGTGCTCAGCGTTTGCGGAGCTGCAGACGGACATCAACGAGTTAACCAGCGACCTGGACCGAGCCGGGATCCCCTACCTGGACTACAGGACCTACGCCATGAGGGTCCTGTTCCCGGGCATCGACGACCACCCCGTGCTCAGGGAGTTGGAGGTGAGAAGAACCCCTCTTACCTACTGGTCCCTCCGCAGAGGAACATCGGGCTTGTTTGGATTTTTTTTTACATTATTAGTTGGTGTGGGTTAGTTTGTGTTCTGGTTTGTGGACACTGACTGACAGAAGGTTCCCTGGATTCCTTCCAGCTAATCCATCATTAGTTATTCTGCCCACAACCCAGTTAAAGTTTGGAGTGTTGAATCATGTTGAATTCTCCTTTTCGTGCGGAAAATTGTGAAAGCTGCGAAACGAGACAGACTTTAAATTAGCTCACACCAAGACGTGCACTGGAAATATGCAGAGGTGTTAAGGCGTTTTTCTTTTCTTTTTTTTTTTGATATATCAACTCCTATTTTGTCAAAACAAACATTCCTAAAACGTGAGTTCTCACTCTCATTGAAGGACAGAATTCTTTTCATTTTCTTCTAAAAGAGCTGGAAAATTGGACTGCGGCACCATGATGATATAAAGGATATAAAAATAACAGGAAAAGGGAATCTTAGGTGAATAATTTAAGGGGAAACCAAATCTTGGGCGACATAACTAAGACTTGGAATTTTTGTCAGTTCATTACCGTCTGATCATTATTCAGCCAACGAGATCGTCTCCCTCCAACCTGCGTTGAAACATCTCATCATGACTCTACAGAGTCACAGACACACACTCTCAGTCATTTGAGGCCTTGACTCAATCTGACTGCTGCATATTTACCATTCTGACTCAGACTGGGCCCATGGGAGACCAACCTGTGCGGGCATGTTAATGTCACTGGGCTCAGCCAGACCGCGCCGCTACGTCTGCACCACACGCACTGACATTTACACACACGCACACGCACGCATACACACCGACATTAACACGCACACACACATATTCTTCAGTGTTTTTGAGTTTCTCTCCACTTCTCCTCTCTCACAGCTGTCCAGGTGGATCTCATCACCATCTAATCTGTGTGTGTGTTTGTTTCTGTGTGTGTGTGTGTGTGCCCATACGCCTGGTGTGTGTGTGCGTGTGTGTGTGTGTGTGTGTGTGTAGGTGCCGGGCATCAGCCAGGCTAACGTGGAGAAAGCCTTGAAGCAATTTGCTCAGCTGGTGAACAACAAGGTTTTTCTGCTGACGTTCATCCGCACGCTGGAGCTGCAGCGCTCCTTCTCCATGCGCGACCGCGGCTACGTGGCCTCGCTCATCATGACGGCCCTGCAGGGGCGCCTGGAGTACGCCACCGACATCCTCAAGCACCTCCTCTCAGACCTCATCGCCCGCAACCTGGAGAGCAAGAATCACCCCAAGCTGCTGCTGCGCAGGTGAGGCGGCGCCGCCCTTTCTCTCCTCCTCTCTCTCTCTCTCTCTCTTCTTCAGAAATAATGTCTGTCCAACAAATGATTCTCAACACTCTCTCTCTCATTCATCATATTCATTACTGGATCTCCCGATTTTACTCCCTCGTCTGGCGAAGAGACTCCACACGGTGCCGTCGCACAACTTAAAGATATTACCAGAAAGAGGCCGCGGGCGTTCCCGGCGGGCTCAGACGTGATTATTTCCGTATTAACTCTCCTTCTCTCTCTCTCTCTCTGTCCTGTTAAAACATCAGGAACACGACTCGGCTGGCATCCATTAAGATAAACTGCTCCCGTAACGTTTTTACGTCATCGTAACACACTCGACTTCTCCTGCCCACACACTCGCCCTGGAAACACAATCTTATCGCCGCGGCCGGTCAATCAGCAGATACTTCCTAGACTCTGTTCACTCTGTGGCCGCACAGGAGCTGTGATAGGTTCGCAGCTCGGACCAGTGAGACGACGAGAGCGTGACGCCCGTCGCTCGTCAGTAATGTCACGCCCTTTTACTTTTATCGCCTTTAGAGTTTAGCGGGAGATTGAATATCCACCAATTAAAACTAAGATGTGGAGCACATCCAGCGTCACTGCAAATCAGACACATCACCTCATAATTGCTGTTTTTACCTTGTCGGCCTCCGAGTTGCTTCTCCTGCTGACCTTTTGTGGAGAGCTGCCTCTGATCAGTGTTTCCTCTTTTTGGGGAGAGGTACTTGGTATTCCTCGTCCAATTAGAGCTCGCGCGACAGATGAGGCAGCGGAGCTCACGCACACACGCACACACGCACACACGCACACACGCACACACGCACACACACACCTCTGTTTGGATTAGTGCCGTGCCGCAGTGTGCAGCAGCGGCGGCGGTTACGAGGAGCAGAGATGGAGTGCCCGAGAAGACGGGTGAAAGATGGCGGCAGTAAAGGTGACGGAGAGCGGAGGGCCGCTGCGGGGGAGGAACCTGGCGAGGAAATGTGGACGCAGCGGGGCAGAGCCATTGTCGGGCCGGCTTATCTTCTGCGTGCCACTCATGAAACATTCAGCTGTAACTCAAGATTCCTCCCCGCTCACCTCTCCTCTCCTCTCCTCTCCTCTCCTCTCCTCTGCTCGCTGCCCTCTGCTTCGCTCCCCTCTCCCTCCCCCGCTCTCTCCTCCCCCTACCTTGGGTTATCTTTGGATTGTTTTCCCAGCTCTAAGCCCGACCTGCTGAATCTTTCATGAGGCTGATATTTTTCTCTTTTTTTATTTTTTGTGAGTGAGAAAAGGTTCAAACGGGAGGCTACACAGCTCACACGCACCAGTGTTGTTGGGTTTCTGGGAGCTTCTGTCAAATTAGTATTAATGAGGATTGAAGCCTGGATGTCGCAGTGACCAAAACAGTGTTTCTACTGCGGTGTTGTGCCTTGCGAGTGCTGAAACTGGCGGCTGTAATATTGCCATTTGATATTTCAAATCCATTTCAAATCCTCACAATTATGACACGACTCTCATATGTTGTCGGCGTCCTGCGGAGAGAGTGAAGTGCCAGTCTGCTGCGGCTGAGGGCGGATATTATCGCTGCACCCACTTTTTTTTTTATTTTTGTGCGTGTGTGTGCGCGCACGTGTTGGCCATCACGGTGCCATTCCCCGTCTTACATCACGGAAGCCTGGCCCGCCTCCCCCCGGCCGGCCCCGCTAATGCTGCCCGGCTCTCCTCTGTTTGCAGGACGGAGTCTGTGGCGGAGAAGATGCTGACAAATTGGTTCGCCTTCCTGCTCCACAAATTTCTCAAGGTAATATAAACGAGTGGCGCTTCTTATCACCACAGGTGTCACCATGATGAATCGCAACAGCCGCCACCTTATTAGCATTGATTTGATACCAGATAGGTCGTGTGTATATCTGCGGCGCGCCCGCCGCGCCTGCTGTCAGATATTGACAAATTTTAGCGAGTGGCCAGCGTCGCTGGGCCTCGAGGTCACGCACGTCTGCGGCTCTGCAATTGAAAAGGCGAGAGCGACGCCGTTTTTATTGTGTTTCATCAGTCGCGTTAAAGTCTCATCATCTTCTGCCGCTGATGAAAATGTTTCCTCTTTATCCCCACCCCCCTCCCCACCCTCTTCTTTGCGTTTTGCTTCTCTCTCGGCCACGCTTCCCTCTCATCCCCGGGTCTCCCTCCGAACCAAGGAGTGTGCTGGCGAGCCTCTCTTCATGCTGTTCTGTGCCATCAAACAGCAAATGGAGAAGGGACCCATCGACTCCATCACGGGAGAGGCGCGTTACTCCCTCAGCGAGGACAAGCTCATCCGACAACAGATTGAGTACAAAACCTTGGTGAGTGGCGCAGATAAAGGCAGAGCGTCCACATTTTTGCCTGTATTCATTTGTGCAAATCTCTTGGTGTGGGGCCTCGGCTAATCCACGCTAATGCGTGCGTGTGTGTGTTTGGGCTGTGGTGGCGCTTTAAACGTGCCTTTTGGGTGTAACACAAATAATCTCTGGTGACCAGACTTCCCACTCGTCAAGCTGATGGAGGACTGAAGAAAGTCCTGTGGTAAAATGGGGTAAAACAAGATGATGTCAATCCTGACAGCCGCTCACGAGGGTGTGAACGTCTCGTCCCAGGAAAGTTTACGTCCTCCCTCCTCCTGCCGGTGCTTCATAAACGCTCCGTATCAATCTGAAGTGGATTCACGACGTTTGTCGCCCTTTTCAAACTTCCTTCTGTGGTTTCATTTGTCCAAAGACTGAATTTCCAGTGGGTGCAGGTCTGGCTGTGCAGATTAGTGCAGCAATAATGGAGGTGGATGAAGAGGCAAAAATAATCAGTGAAATTGCAGCGCTGCAATTAATCCGCGTTGGCCTCTGCTCGGCGTAATCAGCTTGTTTGAAAAGTTGCACACATGGGGAGGCACCAAATGTTTTGTACCCG
>OMPJ01031054.1:4605-28072 GCA_900312935.1 Carapus acus
TGTGCGTGTGTGTGTGTGCGTGTGTGTGTGTGTGTGTGTGAGAGAGAGAGAGAGTGAGATAGGGGGAGAGAGTATGCGTGTATTCATACCTTTCTTTGAATTCTGAACAGTTCTGAACCAAACAGTGTCTAACAGACAGTCCAGGCAATAGGCTGTTACGCAATAAATGATGGAGTACAATTACCTCCCTCACATCTTGCAAATGGACAGATGAAGAAACAAGATGGAATTTCACATTCACTTCACCCTGCATGGGGAGCCGCCTTTGTAATTATCATCGCACTTAGCTCTCTGTGCAGCAATGAGCATGTTTAAGAGAAATATTAATCTGATTGTTTTGGAGAAGAGATGCAGTAATGCAAAATCTCAATATACTTCCAAAACATCAGAAACGTTGGAAACCAGCAAGATAAAGTGTACGTTTCTGTTTATACTGCCCCCAGGTTTCGCAGACCCTCAGCGTCATACTGATTACCGTGTTTTTTTTTAATTCTTGGTTTGTGGCAGTCACGCACACTGACACGCTTTACATGCGGTTCTTAATTTGTGACGGTAGGTAGGACAGATAGAGGTGTGTGCAAGGTAAGTGTTGCTGGTGGTGAGAGGAGAAGAAACTCACATTGTCACAGTGTTATTTCATGTATTGTACATTATTTTCTTCAAATTGTGTACATACATCACTACGGACAAAGCATCTGAGCAGAGAATGTTGAGAATGTTTTCAACTGCAGGGCATTACAGCGTCAACACGCACACACACATGCACACACACAAACACACACAGTTATGAGTTGAGCGTCTTTTATGTCCTACGCTTGTATACCTTCTCTCTAAAACAATTGCCCTTTTCTTCAACGAGAAACAAACAATTCCACAGCACTAACACTACAGAATCTCGTACACCAGGCCCCAGGGGCCCAAACACAAAAACGTGCGCCAATGCTGGCACGATGTCAGCTGATGTCGTTGTGACCCCTGCTGCTGTTAATGACGTGCCCAGAGGTGTGAAAATATTTGTTGACAGATATAATGTGCAAAAGTATGAGCAGGCGGCTCTTCATGCAATAAGTGACGTTGGTAGAGATTGATAAAATGTCCCCCCTATTTGATAGATTTTACAGATGTGCTCTCTCTCATCTTTGTGTGAGATGGAATACTCTGTGTGCGTGTGTGTGCATGTAATGGCATTTCCATACGTGCTGTGGTTTCCACTGGAGTGAGCTGTAATGAGAGACAGCAGTGCAGGAGGACGGCAGAGTAGCACAGCAAAACTTCTGAAGTTACATAATATATTATTGTCCTGGATATTCACACCCACGCTTAAGCGAAATGACATATGGGCCTGTTCATGTAATTCAAACATACATAGACACGCACATGCACACACATACGCGCACACACATTCGGATAAGGAGCCTAGATGGACTCCCACAGTGGAATAAGGTCCTTTTTGGCTCAGCAATTGATCTCCTGGGTTCAGTGCAGCCGGTCTAGACAAAATACCACATGTTCCCCAAGTAGCAAAACAAAGACATCAGCAGAATGCGAGAGCGCCGAGCTATTTCTCCCCTATCCCGCCTCATATTCAGATTGGTAAGTCTGTGTAGATTTTCAAGGTTGGTGCTTTGCAGCTCAAACATTGAATCAGATTTGAGATTTAGTGAGATGCAACTTTAAGACTCTTGAAAAAATTCCCTTTGCAGCTGATCAGTAACACTTCATTTTTACAATATGGGATCAGGGAAAGCATCCGAACATATAGAGCACGGTTTGAGGGTAGCGAGATTGATAGGATGATATTTTATGTTGGTATATTTAAAAGAAGTGAAAAGACATGCCTCATTGTTCCTGTTCAGCAAAATTACAATCACACAATCACACATTGTAATCACACATTACCCTTTATCCGAAATGAGATTGATAACTCTATCCACTGAAAAGTGTCCTTGCGAGGCCCTCGCATACCCGCGTCTCTCCCATGTCTGTAATGTAACGCTCTTGCTGAAGTATTCTTATCCTGTAACCCTGAATTTCTGTTTTCTGTTTGTAAAGCGCTTTGTGCCCCGGCTGTGAAAGGCGCTATATACTGTAAATAAAAATTACTCACTTACTTACTTACTACACATGTGATATTGATCCTGGGAAGATTGTGTTCACCCTCTAAACCAGGGGTCATTAACCTTTTATGAGACTGAGGGTTACTTCATGGGCATTGAGTGGTACAAAGGGCTAAGAGGACCTGTTTGATACAAGTAGTAGTGGTAGTAGTGGTAGTAGCAGTTGTAGAAGTAGTAGTAATAGTGGTAGTAATCCTATGTGGGGAGATTGCTCAATGGAATTGAGGAATTTATTCCCCACATTTCAGAACATGTAGCCGTAGGCACAGCGTTAGTGACCTCTGCCCTACATGGAACACAAGGTTGGGAGAGGACTGATAAGTGCATAAATAACCAGATGTGCAAAGCTTGCACACACACACACACACACACACACACACACACACACACACAGAAGAAAGAGATGAATGGAGTATAGTAATCCCTCGCTATATAACGATTCAGCTATGGCAGCCTCAGAAAATCATGGATTTTTCAGATATTTAAAGTGAATTAATTTTGCGTTGGTTTCGGCACATGGCAGATTAAGTTTTGCATTTCGTCAATTTGAGTGTGTGAGAGTATGGAAAACAACACAGTACGGTTTCTGCTTTGCGGATTTTCACCGATTGCAGGTGGTTCTGGAGCGTAATACTCGCAATAGGTGAGATATTTCTGCAGTGGCTCAACACAAAGAAATCGCACACAAGTATTTGATTGCAGTGTCCACCACTCAAAACCAGGACAGTGGGGTCATAGTCTAACCAGATACGCTCTGATGGAGTTAGTCCTCCACTGAGGGTGCCCCTGTGCTGGGTCAGGACATCATGGTGTGGATATGGGACGCATTGTCCAAAATGGCGTATAAGTTAGACACCTCCTTCCCTTGCCAAGGTCCTCACACACGGGAGTGAGGGGCCGCGAGGATAGTCAGCGTCAGACAAGGGAAGGTGCTTTCTTCTCTGTTAGGACAGGCCGAACATTGTGTCACGAAAACAAAAAGGCATTATCTCTAGAAACCTGATAAGTCACCCAAGGTAATGATAGAGGGACTTTTGGGTTGCAGTATAAGATGGACTGTGACATTAGGAACAATGTCAACCGCAGTGACCAGGGGTGCCTATAAGGCAAAAGCAAATAAGTTGGCCAAAAAGTCAAAAAAGTTTACTGTGAGAGATCCTTACCAGGTCTTTTTCCTTGTGTGTCAATCTGATATTGGGTAATGTAAAAAAGATCTGATTCCAAAAGCTCCTGGCTAGATTTGAATGATCTCAAATGTGCAGTGCTGTGTCTGGTTGCAGAAGCAGCCCTGTCGTGTTTTGGATGTACATCAGGAACCACATCTTGTTTGCCTGCCTCGCCATGCCCTTGCTCCAGCATGTGCTGTCATTCTGCTCACCTGGGCCTTGTTACTTATGGTGTGTCACTGTTCATATGTTGCGCGTCTCATCCACGCACTTTCCAGATTGTTCTCTTTGATGTGTAAGGTTCTGCACCTAGGTATTTTGGGTTGATTTCGCCCCACAAGCCACCCTGCTCTGTGTTAATTAACTCTGTACTCTAATATCTTCACCTCAGCACAAAGTGTTGGTTATTGTTTTTTCATTGATATTGCTTGTCCTTTTTCATTGTATTGACTCATATAAACAATGGACAGTACCTGGCATTCTTGTGGTCTGGTGGTGCATTGTCACAATAAAGTCACTCAGATGCGATCCATGAGGCATAAAGAGAAGGTGCATACCTCCAACAAGGTTGAGAAATTACCATATATCTCCCATGTACCTTTCATCTCTATGTTTGATCTTTCTGTCTTAAACTGCCACAAAGATTTGGGAAAATGTCTCTTTCTAACTTTCTTTTTGTGGTCAAATAACATTGACATTTTGTTTTGTTTTTTGACTTGTAAAGTAACTGAATCCAATTCCTATGGCTCGCACAAATGGGAGGCACATAAAACAGAAATGCATATGAATAAAAAGGTTCCATCTGTGGACAAAGGTTTTTACAGCTCATTAAGGCACATCCCTGGGTGTGCTTGTGGACCACACACTTGACACACTTTAAGAACTCACTTTCAGCTACCACACATCAACAGCGTGGAACAAATGAGGCAGCTTATGAGGGTTAGGTTAGGTTTCGGAATATTATACCAAAGGAACGGCCAGTTCATGTATCGATTAGAGACATACTGTTTATTCTAACTACAGCATAATCTAGAGAGTGAGTAAGTCTACCTGAATTGAAGACAACATGTAACACCATGAACTAGCAGGGATGTGGACATCCTATTTCCTCCAGGGAGTCATCAGCAAGCATCACACAGAAGAGCAATTTTTACCCAAAAAGAATATGGTTTTGTCGTGACTCACGGTGACATTGAGTGACTTCATGTGTGTAATCAGTACTCAGCCCCCTCCGTGTCCCCATCCAGGAGGAAAAAAACTTGTGAAAGAGAAGATTCACGATCCTCATTGATTTTATTGCGCAGAGGAGGATGTCATTTAACGACGATCACATCTCTGTAACAGCACGAGTTATTATGAGGTATACTAAGAACAACACACGACAAGTGAACGGGAATCCATATCTATATAACATACTGTATAAGCATAATATACAATATACATATACTAAACGTAGACATAAGACCATCACTACCAATACTCATTATCATCAATCAGTTGCAGTACTGATATTCGACCTGTAATTGGATCCAGTCCGCGCACACACACACGCGCGCGTGTGCACATGCACATATGCACGTACGCAAGCATGCACGCATTTTGCTGTAAACAATTTTATCTGATCCTGCACTACACCAAGTAGCTAGTGTAGCTGTGACAATCAAACACACATCATGGTCAACTAATCGATGAGTCAGTACACGCACACACAATACGATCGTGTTTTTTCAGTTAGACTGAGTGGAGATAGGATAACAAACATGTCACCTGGGTGAAGATCACATACTGAATCAACTGGTTCACAAGTATTACAAATGCGCTCATCTGTTGCTTTGGACTTAATCTGCCAGACCATTAAACAGAGCCTGAGTCACTGTGCAGTATCTTAATTAATGAGGCCACTCTGGAGATTTATTACAGAGACCAATTAAACCATCTATGGCTCTATAGCAAAATCAATCAGTGCTGCTAATGTGACATCATAAGTGACTAAGCAACTCCCCCAAATGCTATAATGGCACCAAAGAGGAGAACTGGCCTTGGCAGAGCCACAGCATGTGCAGCCAGAAGAAAGATGAATCTAGCAACAGAATAATGTAATAAATATTCTGAAACCCATTTCAACTTGGAGGACTTGGCCATGCATGCATACACAAAGGCCAAGTAGTCCTCCAGTGACGTTGAGAAGGGCTTCTGACAAAAACACTGTCGAGTTATGGAGGGATGCAGACAAACTACACAAAATGCTGAGAAAACCTGTAAAAAAAACTGTAAAAAAATGTTTATTTTATGGTTATTTCACGGTTATATGTTAGATATCACAGCCAAAACTACAATAATACAATACAATACAATACAATTTAATTTGTATAGCGCCAAATCATAACAGGAGTTATCTCAAGGCGCTTTACAGGATGGAGCAGGTAGTGCTCCTCAGGCTACAGGTGGGCGGTCAACTGCCCTGACCGCTCGGGTTGGGAGAGAGAGGGAAGGAGAGAGAGGGAGAGAGGCAGAGAGAGACAGACACAGGTGTAGGGATGCACAGCAGTAGTAGGAGCAGGACCCAGATGTTCATTACTGTGTCAGTGGCAAAACAAAGACAGAGATATTAAGTGGTAGAATTTGTTTGTTTGATTGTTTACACAGTCCCACTTTTTTCTCTAGTGGTCGTGTACACAGTAGTTTATATGGTCAAGTACCAACGATAATATGTGTACAGCTGCACTGAGTGTTGAAAAGGGAGTTGATGTGGTGTTTTTAAAACACTAACCCCTATGCCGCGGCCAAACTCTTCCTTGGAGACCGATTTGTTTGTCCCCTACAGTGACCTCTGTGTCAGACATTGCTCTCCTCTTCTTAATTGAAGACAAAAAGATAAGATAATGATTAAGCGTTGATGAATTATGACAGGACACATTTTTTTCAACAATAGATTTGCAGCTATTCCAGACATAAGAGATATTAAGTATATATGAAATAGAGATATTAGCATAAAAATGTAATATCGGTATCGGATTTTTTTGCTTTAAAACCGATAAAATAAAAACCGGTAAAAATAAAATAATGCTTGCGTTACACCGAAATAGTGCCTATGCACTCCTGAAGCGTTTACCGGCGCACATATCGGTATCGGCTGTTATCGGTATCGGTAAACTGAGTGTTGGACAATATCGGCATATCGGATATCGGCAAAAAAGCCAATATCGGACATCCCTAATATGAATCTTAGGTCTTAGTTTTCTTTCCCTCTTTCTTTCTCTCCCCAGCTGCCTTGCTGGAACAGTAAGTTAACTCGTTAATATCGTTAACACACCTTTCATAAGTCTGATTTGAATTCTGAAAACATCAGTGTTAGAGTTGCGAGAAGAAAGGATGGAGGCGTGATCGATTTAGCAAATAACCCCGATGCTATCGATCATATTATATCTTAGAGTCTGCTTGCAAAGAGAAAATCATCATTCCATCACTGTTTCACTCTTCTTTTATTCCCATCGCCCTCGCTTTCCTCCCAAAATTGCTCCGCCAAAACAAAATGTTTTTCATTCACCCGTTAAGCTGTTGGGGCAGAAGTATCAGATTTCTTTGATAGAACAGAGGTTATACTCCAATAACTCCAACTCCAACAATCTTCACTCAGTTACATCCCATATAGGGCATATATTCTTGCATTAAAAAATTGTATTAATTGGGACCAGAGAGCCATGTCTCCCTCACAAGCGAATTATTCGGCTCGGACTCCCTTTCCCCTCTCACCAACAGCCCCGAGTTACACACACGCTCAGATGCACACAGACACTCATGTGTGTCCGTGTGGCTTGTTAGGGAGATATCGGCGGCTGCCAGAGTACGGACGCTAGCTGGTGCGAAGCTTGTGACACATTGGATACCAGATTATTTGTTGTCCTTGATGTCTGGCCAGTCCATGGCACATACGCATTCACACGTACACACCCACACAAACATTCACGCATACACACACACAGGCGCGCACACACACACTAACAGATGCGTGCAGACACAGAGTAGGCAGTCCAGTCACAATGGAAGAGGCAGAGTAGCCAGAAAGTTCAAGTCAAACATCCCACTAATTGGGCAACCAAAGCAACTCCAAATTAGGGAGGACATTTAGTATTGTACACAATAAACATCTGGTCTTGTTTTGGGCATTTAGCAGAATATTACTTAATAGCTTGTTTCCATGAATAAGCTTTGAGTTTCGTTAAATTGCCTGCAACAATCATGATGGCAGAACCTTTTGTCAGCAACTTGAGGCAGGTCACATCCTTAACCGCCAGTGTGGCTCTACAGAGCTGCAACAAAATATGATTTACATATTTTTGTACGCATCTCAAGCTCTGAAATATGTTTGCGTATGTACACATTTATTTTCTGGACGTAGAGGGGTTCTCAAATAGCAGCCTCTTCACCTCTCCTTCTTCATCATCCCAGCAATCTATCCCCCCCTTTTCTTCTCACAAGCGCCACATTTTGGTCTTTTTGACAGATCTGATCTGTCTTTCTTTCACTCTTTAGATGGATTGCAAAGTTTTCCTGGTTGTAAATCTATTAATATTCACTTGGGAGGCCCAGGGGCCGATAAATCCTGTCTATGAAAGTGCCACACCGGGTGTGGAGCACCGACTCACACACACACACACACACACACACACTGAAGCACCATACGATGTCACACACACAAATCAACCAGTTCATTAAACTGAACGTTTATGCATCTAACTGTGAAAATGTGCGCCGCATATGTATGCATGTGGATGAGGTCTTGTCCTGTGATGTCCCCTCACTCTGTCTGAGCACCGTGTGTCTTCGACACATCAGGGGCGCCAAAGCTGTGTGCAATAATAAAGGTGACAGCCATGAACCAAAGCTTCAAGCCAACCTGGAGCCCTGATGGGGGCACTTCACAAAACAGTTGTGTTTTCTTTTTTTTCCTGCATCGCTTTCTTCTTTCCACTCTGCCGCCCCTTTGATGTAATTTAGTTCTTGTTTTCTTCCATGGCGTTGCTGTAAAAGTGCTGATAAAATTTTATTCATTCTATCCCGCATTCTTCTCTTTCAAACGGCACCCTTGAGGCCATCGAGACGTTTTTTTTTTTGTTTGTTTTTGAGTACCCTCACCCATTGGGTGTTATCTGCCCACTTCTGCCTTTGCTTTTGCTGAGTGCAGCGGCGGCATTCTCAAGTAGTAAACCAAGATCTATGTGAAGTACACAGTGTCGCTGCAACAGCGCAACGATATTCGAAATTTTGATTCCATGTCTAACATCATTCAAGGAAACAAATTGATTTAACAAATTCATTTTGTGACATATTTTGCTAAAAAGTACCATTGTAACCAGGCTGTTGCATTGCTTGGCAGCAACAAAATAATGGCAAATTTGGTATTTGTATGACATTTTTCAATCGATTTCCATTCACTGAGGCCTTTATCACAAGACCATTGTTACACCAACTTATTTGCCCCTTAGAAAATAGGTCAAAGGGTTTTCATTAAGATCCAATTTCATCAATCAAATGATGTCACAATGTCCCATTCAAATATAAAAGAAGCTCTATGTTGTACTTTTAATGTCTTTGTATGTTTTGTTTTGGGGTTTTTTTAAATATTTTGTATGATTTTCATCATACAGGAATAAAATGTGGTTCAGTGTGAGCGTGATCTGAGGCACAATGCGAGTCCCTTTTTCACTGTGTAGTTATGTTGGGGGCCATTGACTGCTAAAGATCTATCGTAAATTTTAGTGGGAGTTTTCGACACTTTTTAAGTTCTGCATAAGATCTGTGGATGATTAATGAGTCTTTGTCAAATAAATGCAAAATTCTGTATGACTAACATTCTATCAACATCATATGAGTGCTGAGGAGAAGGTGTTCCCAGAATGAAATAAATGAGTCAGTTATCACTTCTTCTCACATTTGATAGGTGCTCATCCTAGTGAAACTACCGTTTGTTCTGTGACTGACATGTGAGAATTACACCCAATGTTGGGAATAGAAGCGCATGCGCAGGGAAAAGGTATTCAAGTTCCAAAATCAGGACTTGGTCCCTAAAAGACAGAGAGAAAGCTCTCCCATCTTTGACCCTATTACTCCTCAGTAGAGTGTTCCACCTCCACAACAGGAGCTTGAGCCTGTTTCTCTTGAAGGACTGCATTGACACATCTCTGTGTTTCCCATGCCTTGTTATCTCGGCACTAACTTTGGGTAAGTCTGAACACATTTCATGTAGATTTAACTTGCCAGTGAATGGCAGGCGGATGCTAAACCTCAGGGCTTTACAAAGCACTGGAGTTGTTGTGAAGACAGTCTGAGCCACTGCCTATGAGAGGTTGCAGATGTATGAGATGCCTCAACTCTCACGTGATTTTGAAATTCTTTTATGATTAAACAAAAACTCCTGCAGCGAGAAATACTTAGAGTTAAGAAATATATGTACACGTACAGTTTGTAAGCTGGGACATTGACTCCCTAAATTGAATTCAGTTATTAGGGCTCCAATTCCTCAATTTTATCATATTTCATATCATATCATATCATTTTCAATCACACTGCTTTTTAAATTTTTTACAGAAAATGTGCAGCTGAGTGTCCAACGTATGAGGGTTGTATGAGAGATTTGTATGATCCTAGAGAAAAAAAGGGTGCTACGGGACAGGTGGTACGATCCGAATTTCAAAAGGCCACACTTTAATGATCTCACATGAGAGGGGAAAGCTCAATAACAGAACGTAGGAGATCAAATCCATACCATTTCACATCAGTAAAATTTGGATGAGATTTTCTTTAACAAACTTGGTTTCATCACACACACACACACACACACACACACACACACACACACACACACACACAAGCATGCACACAAAACATAGGAGTCTCAGTCTCTGCAAACAAAGAATCCGACATCAGCAACTCATGCTGCTTTGTGTCTTCTATTGACTTTTTGTAATTTTTTGCTTATTTTTTTTCAACATATTGACGGAAAATATGACTTAACTATTAACTCTCTCAGTGGGAACCTTCCCTCTTGCATATCCTTTTCCTCTATCTATCTATCTATCTATCTATCTATCTATCTATCTATCTATCTATCTATCTATCTATCTATCTATCCATCTACACACACCACACACTATCCATCGACATACATCAATATCTGTAAAGGGATTTATTAGCTGTACTTATTCAAAATCAATTATTCATGCAGTTTATTCAAGTTTTTTATTCAAGTATCAAAGTTTATATATTGGAACAACAGCTAAATCAGATTTGTGCATCTCTTTGGACCGTCAGATTAAAAGTTTAAACTGGCAAACAGTTTTAATTATTGATGCACACGTTGTGATATTTTCTGTAAAAAGATCAAAACTGTAACTTGATGACTGTGAAAATATGACTCAATTTTCAGACGTCTGCAGTCATGGAGAATGCTATGTAAATACCAAACAAACACATTGCTCAAGAGAATCACCACAGAGTGAAACATGCCTCCAAAGAATATCAACAACAAGACAGTATTGTTAGCGCTTACAATGGCCCATATAGTGATAACTTATGCAGTATAAGTAAGTATCGATGCCTGAATAGTCAAGCTCAGTGAGTTGAATTATTTGCCTCACAAGGCCACCAACCATTCGTCGAGGCAGTCAGGTAATTTGTCACTCACAACCTTATGATATGTTTGCAACTCTGCCAACTCCCCGATGTGTAGATTTGATTCTGTCCCAGGATAGGGTCCAACGCAGATAAGGTAAAATTAATTCCTCCAAAATGTTGTTTCTTGTTTTTTCTTATGATTGCAAAGGGAGGTAAAATCAATCAAGATATGGTAATGAGAACAGAGTTGCCATAGTGATTCAGTCTAATAGATGCAGTTTTAAAATCAGAGGAAACTCAGATGACTCCTGTTTCCTGATTTTGTTATTGTATAATTCATCTCCTCTCTTTGGGATCGCCTCCAGCAGGCCCAGACAGCCTCATGAACTGCCAATCACATTTTGCATTTGTCGTTTGCCACAGGCAGATGAACACAGTTCAACAAATTCCACAAAGAAAAATACAGCAATTACACACTAATGGACTTCACTGAGGTGAAAAAAATGTAAGAATAACATGTGCAAACCTCCAATTAGACTGTGGTGGAAAATGGAATATTGCAAATACTGCATACTACACACTACTGCACTGCATCATACACAACAAGTCGACACAATACACTTTGATTATGACAATGTAATCCTAATTCCTCTAGCAGTCTGACAATTTCAACATATTTGGGGGTGTGGCCAGGTTTGCCTCCGCATGCACATCACACCGTCCAGCAAGATAAAAGACAAAACAGGGTCACATGTACTGCAAAATGTGTGACATGGAAAGCACAGCAGGGGGACAGTCTCAAGACAAGAAAGGTACCTACATTATCAATCCATTGATCCAGGAAATCTAAAAAGAGAGAGCAGCGAGAGCAAAGTCATCATTTCTGGAGGTTACCTTTGCTGTCTCCTCTGATTTTTATTTTGTCAAATGCACCCCTTGAAAATTTTCTGTTAATACCTGCTCCCTTTACCAGGCATAATGATTTTGTCCTCAGATTTCTGTCTGTGGTCTCAGATGTGCCTGTCTCCTGATTAGATTCAGGTAACTCCTTCAGTGATTACAGTCAAAACTGCTAAAGGACCCCTGCAAATGTTCTCAAAGTCAAGTCTATGGTTGTTATTGTGGTTAGATAAGTGGTTCCTCAACAACTGGTGACTTAGTATTCAGAGCTTTACATTCCTACTTATCCATCTGCCCACAATGGGCTTTGAGGGGCCTTGTGTCCTCAGTGCCCCCTCAGCATGCTGGTAGGAGGAAGTGTATTACTTTTACCACGTACTGTTTCGCAATTTATTGTTGAGGTGTCTGCGCCTCACTGTCATTTTCAGTTGTGCGAGAACTCCTTCCTCACCATGTTGCAATGTTTTTCTTTATCATGTCATTTTATGACACAGGTTGATCAGGGCCGACTTCTTGTTAGCTGCGGTCAGTTCCCTCTCTCCCTCACAGGTGGTGACAGGTGTTAAGGTGCGATGGTTAGGAGGCTGTCTGCGAGTGCTCCGGAAAAGTCAATGCTGACCTGTGGTGGGGTGGAGTGAATTAGGAATCCTATCATTATCGACACTTTTTTAGATATGAAATGGGTCATAATCCTGTTGGAGGCATGTCACGAGTGTGAAAAGTTCTGCAAAGTGAACAAGTGAACTGCAGCCATCACATGCCTTGCTGGGCAGTTCAACCACAACAGCTTTTCATGATTTTGCCGCTACTGAAAAGGACGTCTTGCTATCCTCATCTCTCCGTTATGCCTTCAGCATGTAGCCTGATCGGGCTCCACCTCACCAGCAGCCGGAGCCGATCGAGCCTCAGCCTTAGCGAGAAAGCCTCGGCGAGCAGCAGCCGCCTCCATTATGAAGGCAGTTTAAGGCAGAAAAATGAACGTTTGCAATAAAAATGTTGAGCTTGTTTGGCACCATATTGTGTATGAATGGATTTTCTTTTCTCTGTTCTGGCATCAAACTAGATCTGCTCCAACCAGACCTGACTGACTGTTGTGAAGTCATTTCTCACAATCACCATTCCTACAATCTGGCACTGGCATCATTTGAAAGTCGTCAATTTTTTCCAGTCTGTTGAGATATAACGTCAACTCCCCAGCCACCAGTCCCAACAGTGCACTGAACAATTATGGTCTCTACTGCGGCCAGAACCAGCCGCTGCCACCCCATGCTCCACATACTACATACTTTACTACATTCTACATACTTTGCGAAATATTAGCAGATGACTAACCTTTGTCCTACTGATCATGTTTTATAAACATCTTGTTCTTTGTACTCCTGCGCACCTGTTTCTATTATCAAAGATGGATAGTGTTGATAAGAAGTGTACATCTTAGTCGAAAGGTTCAGAATTTTCCCCTTTGTCCATAAACACTGCCTTTTTGGTTTCCCTCCCAGGTTTTTCATCCCTGTTTTTTCTTTCTTGATAATCGCGTAAAAAGGGAATGGGGGCAAGACACTCATTATCCCCAATTACTGCTTGTAGTTTACAAATCTAACTATGCTTAATTTGTTGGTCATCAAATCATAATTCAAAAGATTCAACCGCTAATATTCACAATTGTCTACACGACTGAATGCTACACATACTACAACTACTAAAAACATCGGCAACATTGATGATGATTATTACAAAATGATAATAAAGAACCTTAAGTAGTCATTGCCACATTTCAGTTACACAAACTGTGACTCTCACACAGGCAGCAGTTGCTCCCCTTACCTTTTTGTCTTAGAGTCTTGGCCCTTATTTAAAAACATGCCCTGGCCTGCCACCTCTTTCTTTTTCCCACTACAATCATTTATTTATTTGTTGGTGTTCTTTGCAGAAAGTCCACAGCAAAACCAGATCAAGCTATAGGAGAGAAAGGTAGCCTTGTTGTGCATCTCACACACAGAGTGAGAATACACAACGATACTAATCAGCAATACCGTCAATGTATTCCAAAACAATGACAAAAAAATGTCATTAGACTCAAAGCCCATCGCTCCAGTACAAGTGCCCCAAATAAGAGTATAAGGATCAGCACTCATTACCTTTGACCTAACTGATTTAGCACTTGCAGAATTAGAATCCCATTTTGAGTCATAAATACCTGAATCACCCCCTGGTAAGATGTTATCTGTTCCTCCCAGTTAAGAATAGTCAGAAATAGATAAAAGAGCCATTTATAGGGAAGACGCGTCACAAGCACAGCATATACACTCGAACGACATAAGTACGTATGAACTCGTGTGGCAGACACTCCGGTGGGACTTGTAAGATTCAAGAGATCAGGAAAGACTTCCCGTGGCCATTAAGCACACTTTCACTTTGAGAGCTGAAGTCAGAGACCCTGGGTCAGAAGCATTCACTGGGTTTGTTTTGCCCGAATTATTTGTCGATCATAACCCAGCCAGTGCATCGTGTTTTGTTGAAGCTTTTAATTCCAGCAGGGAAAAGTGACAATAAAACTGCAGCCACAGCTCGCTCAGACTCGCTCAGCTCCCCTGTGCTGCCTCCTCACCCCAGAGTTTGATGGGGGTGTAATTTAACTTGACGTGGTAGAACAATAACCTCTTAGCATTCTCAGTTTTCTCTCACTGTGACATATCAATGACTTTGTCATATTGGAAGTAAATTCTGCATCAAATGAATTGAGATTTTGCATTGTCAATCCATTTCTAAAGACAATTCAGGCATGTTACAATAAATTCTCAAAGAAAATTCTCAGTGGGCGAAACCCTTTGATAGATTAGATTGAATTTGATAAAGTTGGTTCATTGATGATGATCCATTTTGATTAGGTTAAGAGCATATGGATCTGAACTGCGGATATTTCAGGTGCAGGTAATGCCATTGTGTGAGCTGACAGCATTTTATCAAATCTAAGGTTCATCAACACTAGAAACACTTAATTTCACTAATACAAGAAAAGTTCAAGAATTTTATTTACTTTTTTAATGCTAAAACACCTTCCCCCTGTGATCTCGTCAACCTGTGCCCATTGTATTTATCATTATCTAGCATTTAGCTGACTTCAACACCTTTGACTGCATTAATATATACGAGCTTCTGCCTAAAACGAACAGATGAGACGTTTGCTAGCAAACAGTCGATTTGATATTCACGTTGCACAAATTTTGCAGTGCGGCATCAAGTCTCTCCACTGCTACAAATCTCTTATGAAACAGACTTTTTCCCGGGAGCTCAGTGGAAGATCAGCACTGCTTTAAACTGACAAACTCCGACAAAGCAAAGCCCAATAAGCTCCAGCTATCAGTCCGTCATCATGTTTCCAAAAACCCTGACTTGTTAATGGAGAGACGTGTCCTGAAAGTGCTGGAAGAAAAGGTGCATCAATGGGGAAAAAGGGTTTGATGACTCACACCAAAAAGCTTAACCAAAGAAACTGCCATTCAAAAAGGGTGTCACTCCCTCTGATAGGTTGAAACGTTTGAAACCGTGCGCCAAGACTAATAAAGACAAATAAAAGCAAACTCTGCTTGCATGTCTTGTTGGTGTATGGACAGCAAAGAGACGCGACTTTGTGGATCATCTTAAATGTTTAGATGCAAGGCAGCAGCCAAACAACATTAATGCCCACAGGAAAAATATTCCCTCCACTGGAGAGGCTGATAGTGTACAATGCAACCTCAGTTGCAAAATGTAAATCTGTCAACAATCACACCCACGTTTCAGGATGTCTTCGAAATTCTTCCTGTAACCATGGTCAGGAAAAGAACGCTGGGCTGTTGTTTTTGTTTGTGTGGGGGTGTTTTTTTTTGTTTGTTTGTTTGTTTTGGAGGGGGGTGCACAGCTGGAATATCCCAATGTATCCAAAAGTCAAACTCAGGGGGAAAGAGCCTCATAGCCACGGTGTTGGACTGTGGCAGAGCTCACTCAGCATTGCGGTAAGGTGTCACAGTGTTGGCATTTCATTTAGATTTTGTGATTTCTTTTTGAGTAATATTTACATTATAAAGCACTCCAACAGTGGATGTGAATGTACGACCATAGATACTGTATATTACAACACTGTGACCTCGCAGTCACTGAATTTCAGAAAGTCTTGCTGTGCTATTTTGCAGGTATCGCATTCCCGCATTTACAGAGGTTTTTTTTCCATTTCAGACTTTAGTCTGGATGTTACGAGTAGTGAGCTGCATCAGTTGAAACTGATTGGTGATGCCTCAAAAAAACAAAGATTACTAGGACACCATGGATGACTAAACAGCCACAAATATCACAATATAAATCAGCAAAACTTCCTTTGCTCCATACTCAAATCACAGGTTAATATTTTCATGTCCAAGTGGTTTTACGACACAAAACGCAATCATGACAGGGAAGACTGAGAACAGCATTTTATTCTGTAATATTTTGCATACATAAATTTGAAGAAATGCAATCAATCAAATGCTGCATAAAAATTGTGGGAATCTGCAGAACCTTATGCCTGCACATCTCGATGTAAAATGACTACGACATCATCTCAAAGTAAGAGCACACGGTGTGCTTGCTTCTATTACCCGTGTTGCCCTACTCACAATGGATATAACACCACCTAATCCCAGACACTAGCGAGGCAAAAGAAGGCTGTTTAGCAGAGACATGGGGTGGAGTAATGTGGAGGAAAAAACAACAAATGCTAAGGCAGCAACAAACTAAAAATTGTGAGGGTAGGGTGGTACTAAGAAATGTGAAGAAACAAAGAAACATTAATGGAGGAAGGAGCAGAGACAATGCATGAAACATGAAATAAAATGGACTAAAATGTTCATGTGACAACCAAAAGAATGCGATACTGCAGTTGGTAACCGGTGAGAAACTACTCCACAGGGACGAAAATGTTCTGTGGCCATGGATCTAGAATGTCCAACGCCTCTGCGTGCACATTTTATGCTACCCTTATTACCACTGGCGCAAGGCCAATGGGCACCCGATGAGAGTGAAACACTCCATTCAATTTTTGTCAGTTTACTCAAGGTCAGATCTTGGGCGGGCGGTTAAAGAGGAAGATGCCGAACCTTCTTTTCCTTCGTTTCATCACCGTGCTCTGACCTGAGGATCCCTCTGAGCCCCCAGATGTCCACATGCTGTTTTGCCTCTGAGGAAGCTGCTGACCCTCTGGCCTGTTGGTGCCTTGCCGTTGCCACTGAAGTCCCTCAGGACAGCAGATTACAAAAGACACTTTAATTGAATGGTTACCTTGACCACTGACCACTTGTGTCCACCAGCCTCTCCTTACAGTTATCTATGAACTGCAGGTATCAAATATGCATTAGAGCCTCAGCAAGTGACTATTCAGATTTCAGCATCCTCATTCTCCACAGTGCCTGACGTCCTGGAGGTCACTGTCTGCATTTGGTTTCACATTGTGATTTATGTTGATGTGAACACTGAAGACCAATAGACTGGAAGTTACCCGCATACTGGGAGGACATGGCGTTATGAAGAGACAAGATGAAAATACACACGTATTTTCATCTTGCTGCAAAAACTTCCCAGTTCACTTCAATGAGGTAGAAGTACGACGAGACACAACCAAGTTACAGTAACGTTGAGAAAGATTGGATATGTAAGCCTACAATACATCTGATCTTTGACCATTTATGAGGGTTGGCTCACTTGAAAAAATAATCAGTTTTCTTCCATTCACAATGCCATAAAAGGGTTGGTTTTACTAAACTACTAACTTACTAATAGCAAAAACTATTGAGGATTTGCCCTCCTCTGGGCGTAGTCAGCGGTGCTTGCCACCTCTACGTGTTGATTGCCCGACAGCTCTGGGCCTGTGAACCCGAGTTAACAGGACACAAGTTGCCTCCGTGTAGATAGCACAATTACAAAAGCAGTCTTCCACCCTTTGCAAGGGTGCTTAGGTGCCAAAACATCCTTGCCTTGTACTTACACGGTTTTACGTGGAGGAAGTGGACTTGGATGTAGATCCGGCAACTGGTGCTTCATCCCCTCTACAAGTTCCAGTCCCTTCCACGCCAGCAATATGTAGATCTACAATCCAGAAATCGGATTCTGGTGCTAGGATCGGGTTTTCTTTAGATCTGAAGCTATGACACCCGGAGCTGACGTTGTTTCCTGCATGTGGCAGGTCCACTGGAAGACATGATGTTCTTCTGGCTGTATAGGAGCCGGTTCTAGGATGAAAAGATCTATAATGCTGAAGATAACTTTGTATGAATCACTAGTCAATGATTAGCAAAAGAAGAAGAGCATATAATGTACAATACCACAACTCCACTGCCCTGAAAAAAAGAGCAAACATGGAGCAATGAAGGACACAAACAAGTCAGCAAATGGTTCCTTTCCACCTGACTTGTGAACAGTATAAAATTTGCCAGGAGCATTAGTTGTTGTAATTCATTTGTTTTATTTCACATTTTGCTTCTGTGCTGTGCAATGCTGGGCTTTTCCTTACACAGGGCACTCACACGTCAGGTCAGGTGTAAAGGTTGTACAGCTGAAGTGTAAATGGGAAGCGTAAAGGTTTATTAGAAGTCGGGCAGCATGTTGACTTGCAACTTCTATTTGTACATTAACGTTATGATAGATTGATGATAGGCTGTAACCGGATCAGGCCACACAGCCCCTGCAGCCATGGGCAGGATGGGATGGTGGGGGAGTTGTTATTGGCCCAGTGCCCTTGAGCAGGACAGCTCCCCTTGAGACTTGACCACAAGCCAACAGCCTGCAGTTGTTGGACGCCTTCCAGCTGTAAATGTGCAGTATGTACGCTTGACTGTGAAGCAGTAGGTTCTAATTATAGAGGAACCCCATGCTTAGTAGCAAGTTTGGTTATTTTTTACTTGATTTCTACTTGACACCTTGATTTTTACTTGACACCCAAAACACCTGTCTACCTGTCTAGCGCTCACTGTGGTTGTGGGCTCTAGTATGATATACAACTAAGCGAACTATTTACATTTAGACATATTTTGTTTAGTATTTCTCAAAAATGTAGAAGATTGTGACAAAAACATAACTGTGGTTGTGGAAAACAACAACAACATCAATAGTCTGAGACTTCTGCAGACTATGACTGTGGTGAGTGTTGTCATTCAAAAAAAAAAACTAAAAACAAACTTGGACCGGGGCCATTTCCTCTTATCTTCACGCTTTTCATATCATCACATTATTGTCTTTTTTTTATCATTTTCATCAGCATCTCTCATGTCTCCTCCCTTTCATTAAAAACAACTTTCAACTCATCGTGATTTGATCTTGCACCACCCGCCTTCCCCCTACATCTGTTTTTCTCTCTGTTTTTCCCGGTGATCACTCGCCTCGGAACTCACACATCTCTCCCTCCGCTGTTGTTCTTGTATGATGGAACACAACCTGAGGAGGGGCGACTCCCTGATTGCTCCTGCAGGTGTGAGTGACCTATAAATTTCCCGGCACTGATCCCTCTCCCTCCGAGACCCACACTCATTAGGCCAGAACCATGCCAACACAGTATTCTGAGAGGGGTAGAGGAAAATGAAGAGAGAGGAATAAGAGATGTGTTTGACAGGGGGATATGTGTGATTTACCTGCAACGCAGGCAGGTTAGCGCACTCACGCTGACGCTCACACACTCACATGTACGCACACACGTGCGCGCACGCACACGCACGCACACAAGCACACAAGGATCATTCGGTCCTCCAGTGCTAAGACTGTGGTGGATGGCGGAGGATAAGGATGTATTAGTTTTCAAAACAAAGGGAGGAGGGCTAATCTGTCAATCAAAATCGGAGCTACACGGATCGCAAACACAGACACAGACACACACATACACAAACACATACAGACGCACACAGACAAACACACATGTATATATAATACATATTCAGTCGTTCATTCTCTCATATGTGCATATGAGAGAATGTATATTCTGAAACACTGCAGTTATCCATCTATCACAGACAATTCACAGACAATTCTACCAGAGAACCAGCTGAGCAACAAAAACAAACCTAGCGTTCAAACCTCGTTTTCTCTCGGCACAATGTCAGGAAATGCCACGTCTCTGCGAGTTATCAGCTCTGCAATTGACGTTGGCGCATTGCACCCAGCTTGAATTTAAATTGGGGGACTGCAGAAATAAAAATACATCATGATGAACAAATTCCCTTTTGATGCTGAAGGATTCGTTGGAGGCAACGTCCTTGTGTATTTCTCTGCGCCTGCAACAAGATTGGAGGTCAGCTCTCCTGTGACTTCTTCCCCTAGTGAGGACGACTTCCTTTCAGCACCAACATTGCAAATTAATGAACTTTAATATGACGATTTCCCACGAAAAAGACAAAGTGAACCCTTGTTTGACCTAGTTTGTTTGCAGCATGTATACAGTTTCTCGTACGCCAAACCTAAGCAAATTACAAACTCAAATTGAAAATTGGAAAACCCTGATTGCCTGAAACAAAGACTCAATTTTTTAGTCATCATGCAAATGCTGATGGTATTTGGTCTGAATCCTACTGGGTGCTGAATGATTAATCAGCGATATTAATGGTGCAAACTCCATACGTCCCTGCTGAGCTGATATGGTGGCACTGTGTGGGAACAGCTCTACCTATGGGGATTGTTTTGATTGCAGAGTCCAGGAGGCAGCAAAGCATAAAACCACAGCTTCAAACTGCATTTAATCACACACTGCAGCACAGAGTAAATATCTAATCACACACTCTGGGTTGCATGAATGATGATGCAGACACTAATGTGTTTATCGCAAACCGCAGATTCACAGACGGAGAAATATAACAACACGTCTTTCAGAAATAGAAGTAGAATTTCCCTTACATCACACACAGGCAGACACACTCACACACATACACACAGTTTGTGATCTATCTCAATGACACGCCTCAACAGATTCAATCAGAGGAAAGCCTTTGTTTTTCTTTCTATCTGTTTTATTTTCCTAATCTCCCCCTCTCTCCTACTCTCTCTTCTCTCACCTTATTCCCCTCCACCCATTCATACACACACACGCACGCACGCACGCACGCACGCACGCACGCACGCACGCACGCACGCACGCACACACACACACACACAAATACCAACACGCAGTGCACAAACCTGTCAGTGGAATTTACACCATACACCCAGAAAGGCATGGAAACATGCTTTGTAGAGGTTTGGGTTGAGTTCCTTTGCAAGGAAATAAAACTACTGAAAATCATCAAACTAAATAAAACCTTTGTGGTTTAATGCAGCTGTGAGTGTTTGGACATTAGATTGCACACCAAAGGGCTTCTTTTCTAACGATAATCAAAAGCAGTGCTAAGGCAAAATAAACACGCACTATTAATAAAAGGCAATAGAATGAAGAAATTCAAGAAAAGAATTCAACTTGTGATCTCAGAAGTCAACTGAAAGACAATGTGTCCAGTTAAAACCTCACCTTATAACACTCTTGAATTACTTCAGTTACTAGTTACTTTCATTATGTCCCCAAGTCTGTATGGCAATGTCAGTCATTTTCTTCATTTTCTAGTTATAGTGGTGTTATTGTGGCAGGATTTGCCATTAATACCTAATTTGTTAGAATGTTTGTTTAAGCACAACTCCAACACTGATACTAATAGTTTCATATATACTAAGAGTTTGATAGAACCAACAGATTTGGACCTGATTTGGGCCCCATATGAGGTTTTATTTCAAGGTAACCAAAAGGGGCGTCTCACACCTCTACATTGCAACCCTGTGTGCAAATCCGTAGTGAAATATTCAAAAATATGCAACCCCAGCCTCACACTCATGTCAGTCTGCTTGGCTTCAACTACACTGAGTATCTTATGTGTCATCTATTTTAGAAATCCTCCTTCTGACGATGATTTTTAAAAAAAACACCAACTTGCAATATATGGTTTGTAATTGGTGGCGGTGCAACATTTTGCATTTTCATTTGATATTAGTTGACAATGCCCGCTATTGTCAGAGTTTTAGCAAAGAAGGCTTAAAATACTGTACAGCACAATGTGTAATGAATCCATTTTAGTTTCTACATCCAAATTTCACACAATTTCATTGAACTCTGGTGATGCTGATCCCTGCCAAATCCCAAAATGTGGAGATCAAATTTCTGGTGGTGAGCCATTAATTGAGGATTAATGCAACATCTCAGTGGCAATACCAGGCATTGTCATTCAATTTGTGTGTCAAACAGGGTAATGGTACTTGAGCAGGTCGGTCTGATAGACTGAGAGTAAGATGGGCAGGAGTGGAGACAGGCAGGCAGGAAACACGTCCGTTATTTACTGGCTCGCTCCCCCCTGCAGAGGCATAATGTGCCGATCTGGGTTCAGCTGCTGTCATTTTATGGCACTTTCTCTCCCATTGTCTGTCTTTTCATGACAGCTAATTGAGAGATATACACAATTTACAGCCTTAAGGCGCAAACCATACAGGTGGGACCATGAGTTATTGGGGGGTGGACTGACTAATTAAAAAAGAAAATCCCATTTATGCATCAACTTTTCATATCCCTAGACAGGTTTGACACGCATGATTCAATACAAAATTCTGAAATCTCACCTGAGGCAGTGAATATTGCCAGGCAGCAGGAGTCTAAAAGTCAGAATCCATCTGTTGGTGCAGTGAGCTGAGATCACTGCCGTCTGCCTGAACTAAGCAGGCTTCAGAGTTGGAGGAAAAGCAGATGCTGAAGCTAAATAATGTCCAATCGCATTCCCAAAGCTCTTTTGACCACATCGCTGTATCTTTGCCAGTCATTCTACAAGCCCACCCCCTACTTACCCCCCAGTTCCCAGCCCACAAGGGGCACCACTACCTTTCATATAACACATCTATTTTCCACAGAAAAGATACAGAATAACACAGTAACTTTGTAAATGCCACCTACAGTTTTTTTCTTTGTTGTTTGTTTTTTTGTGTTTTTTCTCTTTTCTCTCTCTATCCCACGTGGATAATCACAGAAATTGCAATGGTATTTTTCATCAATTGACGGCAAAGTCCATCAGTTTGAGAGCCATTTCTTCTACCTAGTGCACTTTTGACAGCTCGCTACTGAATGATCGTTTCTGTTAGTTTAGACCAAATTTGTCCCTGAGTGCGTCCAAAAAAGACCACCAAGAACATTTTTTATGTCATCCTCCAACCACCTAAAAACTAGGGCTGTCTTTTTTCAATCCTTCAATATCTGTAGTTAATCACAATCAAATGGTTATTTGTACAATTCTATTATCTGGCATTTCAAGACATTAATAAGTCCTGATGAACAATGTCAAGAATGTGGATTGGGAGTGACATTTTGCCTGAAAAGGTTCCATTATGATATTTTAATATTGATTCTTTCAAAGTAAACACAATGTAGACTCATTTGACGTCTCCCTCAAAAATTCAGCCTTCAAATGTGCAGTGATTGCAGGAGCAAACCAAGGGTGCCTCGAGGGGAAAAAATAGTACAAGCTTTAACAGTAATTGATTAATAGATGTGTTAAGAGCCCTACTAAATACACAACAACAAAAGAGTGACAGGAAGTGAGCAGACTGAGGTTGACCTCCTCCACACCTGCGGTGAAGATGTAGCAGAGAATGTGCATGGACACCTGCAGTACG
>OMPJ01031091.1:5532-15997 GCA_900312935.1 Carapus acus
GCCGAGCCTGGAGCTCGAAGCCTGTCAGTGCTGGATGAGATAAACGCGGCGTGACATTCCCACGGCACCGCATGCGTCAAAACAAATAAGAAAATACAGTTAGAATAATCTGTCAGTCCGTTGCCGGAGGCTGGCCAGGTGAGTCACATCCCCCGACGATGAGGATGATGAGGAGGAGGAGGATGATGGTGAGGAGACCTGGAACAGTATCGCCGCCGGTTCATTAACCCACATTTCATAGACTGTGTCAACTTAACTGGGCGATAAATAAGGGTCATCTTTTTTTAAATTTCATTTGATCTCATTTTATTTTTATTTTTATTGTGTGGAGTGAGTGTGTTCCCCACCATCGAATCCTATCGTTGTGCAACTGCCCCTTAAGATGGCAGCGCGATTCTGCCGGTTGGTCTTAATTTCTCCGGTTGATGAACAGATGTCATACAGCAACGATCCAAACGCAACTTGGTGACTGAGACAGCAGCAGCAGCCACACCCAGGTATCGATATCCTGCTAGTGATTGTGGTGTCAGGGAGCAGGGAGTAAAATGAACTCCTTTTTGTTGTTTGTTTTGTTTTGGGTTTTTTTTACTGGCCTCAGGTAGACAGCTGGCTGTAAGCCTCCAGCCATTCAGCTGTCATTAAAAGAATCCAGCTGTGGGGATCACGAGGGTGTGTGTGTCTGTGTCTGTCTGTGTGTGTGTGTGTGAGAGTGTGGGGGGCGGGGACGGGGGTCTTGTTTGCCCCAGCATACAGAGAGACCTCTGTTAGACCCCTGGGGACCCTCTCAGCCTGTGCTGCCAACAGTCAGGGCTCCATGTTGCACACTTGTGGGGAATTTCTAGCAAACAAGTTCAAAGGCGGCGTGATTTACCCCGGGAAACACTCAGGGGTCTGTAAATGGCACTCTGGCATTGTGTCCCTGGTCTGCTATGCCACTGGAACAAGATGCCAATTGTACAACGTGGTGACTCCCATATGTGTGAGTGTTTTGGACCCTAGATGACCTTTTTTTATTTTTTTTTAAGGCTCATTCAGGTCCAAACCTCATAACGGTTTGATTCATGCCTCCTGACACGGGGTAGGGTAAGTGTTGGCAGACACTATCGCGGTCTGCCGTTACATTTCCCTCCATTTTCCCCCCGCGATGTTCGAGGGGTGTCGGGTTACAGCGTGTACTCACGATATATTCTGACAGATATGAAACGGGGCGCTTTCCAAAAAAAAAAGAATCCCGCCACAGGCCAGCCCATGATGGTGATGGTCAGAGGATCAAGTGTCGTGAATGGCCGTGATTGATTTGAAAATATGTCTGTTTTTCATTCGTTGCCCGCACGGGGAGTCTGGTTTCCATCAGGCCTTGATGTGGAGCGCTTTGCGTCCAAACCTCTCGGCTGGAAAACTCCAAAAGAACGCATCATGGCTTCAACGCTCTGCGATGAGTACGCGGAAAGGTGGAGGTGGCATGGCCGAGGTCCTCTAAGTGGTGTTTTTGCTTCGGGCGACGGCCAAATGAACCTAGAGCTTCAGCCGGCGCCTAGTCAGACTACATGGGATCCAACAGGATTACGCACAGTCTTTAGCACGCCTGATGTCTTTGGCCTAATGGTCCATGTCCACTGTACTGCACCACCTTGTCCAACCTCTTCTGAGTAGCCCTTACTCAGCTTTCAGCACAGGTTTGGCAGCAGCCACTCACCTCTGCAGTGTATGAACCGTTGCCCTCTTGCCTCAGCACTCCTCTGAACCACTTGGTGAGGTCTCGAGATGACATCAGTCAGCTGGAATGCGCATTGAAGAGAGAATTAAGCAGGACAGCAGCTGGGCCTCAGGGGATCTGGCTGGACAGTAAGAGGGGGGGTGCAGGAGGGTGTAGAGTGGCCTCCTCGTGTGTCAGCCGAGAATCCTCTCAACCTATCCGGGGTGAAGTCAGATTCAATGTGTATTTTTGGGCGTTTTAACACACAGCAGCTACAGAAAAATTGAATGGAATCGAATGAAATCACATCTCGCTATATACGGAATGTTGTACGATGTCTTTGCAGTCGCTCAGCAGTAGAAGCCTTTTGTTCATGCTTCTGCGGCGTCTGTATGTATTGGACATGGCGTCCGCGAGACCCTGTAAACCCCAAATCGAGTTCCCTTTGTGTTTTTGCGCCTCTTCCCCCACTTCCCAATTCAATTATCGTTGCGTTGACTCTTTGATTTCACGTTCCCGCATCGTGATTTGTTTGTCAAACCCAATTAGGACCGCCTTGATTTTTTGCCTTTGAAATGAAGAATGTGCCCAGATCCATTTTTACCGTAATTGGTTCTCCCACTGGCAACAATTATCAGCCATTAGCTGAGAAGGCAAATACTGCATATGCAATTACTCCACTAGCATGGCAGACACTTTTGTGAAATCTGTCCTCTCGGTCTGAACACGGTGTCTGATCCTGGCATTGGTATGAGGACGGGATCTCCCCGCTCCAGGCAACTACAGCACCTCTCCGTTTCTTGTTTGTCGGATTATTTCCCACGTTTAAATTGCGTTTGGCTAATCTGTCTCGCTTTCTCTGCAGGCAGGCAGGGGCAGTGAAAGCATCACAGAGCACCATGGCGGAGCCAGAGCCGATGGTAACCACAGCCGCGCAGCGTCTCGGGGCCCCAGAGACGCTCGGCATCAGCACACTGGACCCTGGGCTCAGGCCCCCAGCCATGCCTCCCGGAAGACACGCGAACATCCGGGTCCGAATGTTGGACGACACGGAGGAGGTCTTCGACGTCTCGGTGAGTTCCCGGTACCCCACTTGCATTGTGTTGATGAGAATACCGATCGGTAGGTTTCCACAGTGTATTCATGAGATGCGCTCGGTCAGCGCCGCATCTGGGTTGTTTCAGGACGTCGCCTCAGTTTTGTTTGGTCATTCTGAAGTAGAGGCACTAGGCTCTGAAGCTGCTTGGAGCTTTTCCCTTCTTCCTTCTCCATCTGATGTCTCACTGATACAGTGCTTTCCTTTCACGTCGCTGTTTCGGTGAAGGGGGGTTGAGAAAACATGGCAGTGCCTGAGATGATGCAGTAAACACAGATGGGCAAGAGAGACCAGAATGTTCAATGCCTTTAAAAGGGCAGAGCTGCTGTACGCATTCCAATTCTTGATTTATGGATTGAGAGGATTAACTTTCTCATGATACCTGTATTCCAACATCCTGGGTATGAGTAATTTATGCAAAACATGCCCATAAATTGTATGGTAATAAATAGTAACTGACAGTAAAACTCGATCATTCCCTCCATGCTAATGTTAAATCATGCGGTGGAGATGAGATGCTTTATCCATCCCTCCCCTGACCTTTGTTCATATGTGGAAATATTCGTTTGGGGTGGTGGGAGATTTGTTTTTCTTAGACTTGACGAACATGCCTATGCATCGCAACCGCAGTCTCGGGACAGAGAAGCAGAAGATAGAGGAAACGGCAAACCAGTAATGCAACGAAAAATATCCACTTACATGCCTGGGGAGCTTGGTTTATAAAGTGCAGGGTGTACTGGCTCTTTCTCAAGGTACTGTGGGTAAATTGAGCATGCTGTGAGACTTCACGTCCAGAACAAGCAGTGTTCTGAGCATCGCTGTGTGTCGTTCTTTTGAAAGATTTATCATTGTCACAGAGAGATACCATTGGATTGGAGTGCGCAGTGTCATAATTGGTAGCCGTGGGAGCTTAGTTTGGAATCATGTGCCGAACTTGATCTAAAGAAACTCCAGCAAACATTTTCCACAACATAGAAAAAATTTTAAAAAAGAAAAATCTATAAAGATATCGTTTTCAAATTTTCTGTTATGTCATTACCATAAATCCATATCCATTAATGTATTTGTACACAACAATACATTCTTTTCCACTGCCTCTATTGTGTTGGTACATCAATATCATACAGAGGTAATACCAGTTGTGGTAGTAGAATATTTTCTGGGGATGTCCGATATTGGCTTTTTTGCCGATATCCGATATGCCGATATTGTCCAACTCTCAATTTACCGATACCGATAACAGCCGATACCGATATGTGCGCCGGTAAACGCTTCAGGAGCGCATAGGCACTATTTCAGTGTAACGCAAGCATTATTGTATTTTATATCGGTTTTTATTTCATCGGTTTTAAAGCAAAAAACCCGATACCGATATTACATTATTATGCTAAAATATATCTAAATATGAATATAAACATAAATATATATATATATTTATCTATATACTGTAGATAGATAGATAGATAGATAGATAGATAGATAGATAGATAGATAGATAGATATATTTATATATATCTATATATATGGCCGATATTATCGGACGTCTCCAATATTTTCCTCACCAAATTGCTGTATCTCCTGCTGGAGCTGTGCGAGTCAAGCCCACAACTGACAATGGCTGATCCCGTCCTCGCATCTGCCTTTGTCTAGACCAGTTTCTGGGCTGATCGCAGCCTTTCGGAATAATTTGAAGAAGGTGGGGAGGGTTTTTTTTTTTTTTTTTTCTTTTTTTATTCATGCAGCATAAGGCCACACAATCAGCGATAACCAGCAATGAAGCTCAGCCTTATTTTGCCCCAAGGAGCTATCAGCCTTCCAGCCCTGTTTAATGGATTTCAGTTTTAATGTTTGAAGGCCTAAATGTGGATTTACTCCTACCACATTCACATGCCTGAAGAACCGAAGCTGGTGCATTAGCAATGTGAAATTTGTTAAATTTTATTACAGTCTCCTCGGTGGGTTCGGCAATTTCATTTGAAATGAGTGGTTGCTACATTTTGTGTGCTTCTGTTGTTCTTGTGGTGTGTTTTTTGTGTGTTTAAATGAGCAGATATACATTCTCATCTGCTCCTAAGAGGCACGCAGTAGTGTACGAAGGCGTGACAGTCACAGTCTGGAAGCACTTTTTTCTTTGTCTGGTTTTGTCGTGCCGTCTATATAATAACAACGCTAAACGGTAAAATCTGTCAGCTCTCCTCAACGCACGCACACACATGTGAGCACACACTCGTTCCCTCACACACAGCTTCTTGTTTCTAAGCATCAAATGAGTGAAATAACCGCAGACCTGGGTTTCAGAGCCTGTGGCGGGAAATGAATGATTTAAAACAAAAACATCCAGTTTGCGCGGTGGGTTTTCTTCAAATATTGAATAGCACATTTTAAGCTCCTCCATACTTAGTAGGCTCCTCTTACCTTTGTGTTCTTTGTGATTTGCGGTGATGTGGAGAGGGCACTTTTGCAAGCGCGAGCTGAAACAAGCTTAAAATGATGCTCAGAGGAGGGCAACAAAAGGCCCGGCGAACAGAGAGCTTTATTTAATGCTCAATTTAACACGCATTCAATCTTCCGAGTCGAGCCAGCCATCCACACACAAACCTCAATGGCTGTGTCACCTATGGGCCACTAAGCTACATTTTCCCCCAAACGGCTGGGTCCCATTTTGAATGTCTGAGCACAATACGAGGACCACACGCTCATTTTTAGGTCAATGTCACGGTCCTCTGTCTCAGATCATATGAAGCGTTGCTTTTTTTTCTCTGCGGTTGAAGACCGGGAAAAGGTCCCTAACAAGAGCATGTCGTAATCTACGAGGGGCAAGAGGACTGCTTACGTCACACTTTTATCCTCAGACTCTTGCCGGCGTTTCTCCTGGTGCATCTCACAAGAGCTGGAATACGCAACCACCACGCAATACATCACTTTGGCTCATCTCCAGCCGCAATTGATTGTGCCTCTGCAGCAAGAGGAGACATGAATGCCTGGTTTATGAAATGTTCTACGAGTAATTGCCCTTCATGTTGCCTTTGAGAGTGTAAGCCAAATCAAACTCAGGTTGGAACAGCTGATGTTGGTTCACTCAAATTTATATACAGTATGTGTTATATATACGTATGTACATATATATGATTTGTGTATCTGTTTAAAAAAAGAAAGTTAAGTAAAACTTGTTGACCTCACAGTCTAGCTAACAGCTCTGGCTATAGTTCCCGTCACTCTGGACCAGAGGAGTAAATTTCCAGCTCAGCAGGCAGGGTATCAGATGGGAGTGAAACAAAAAGGGGCCATCTTGCTATCTCCAGGGTCACATACCATGCTGTGGCCTACTTAGCACTCTGGCTGTGAACAAGCTGGTGTCAATCCCACTGGTCTCTGCCTGAGCAAACAAGTTGGCGCCCCCCTGGTTCAAAATATTGGTCTTGCCACACTTAATTCGTATTCTCTCACACTAGTGAGTTAGCGCATCTAGTTAGCGCCCAGTCACAACTAGAGTAGATCAATTGAGTAGAACGAGCGTCCCAGGGCCGCAGACGCTAGTCGTCTGCCTTCCATTCCGCCGCTTATCGTAGACAGTTGGCCTGGATGCGGCTGTTTTGATGCTCACGGTTGGCAAAGGCTGCTGCAAGCTTGGCACAAGTTGTCAGAAGACAGAGATTAAAGCCCATATTTAAAGGTTAGGGAGTGGGGGGATGGGACGGCGAGGCAGAGACGGGGAAGAGAGTTGCAAAGGAAGCAGCGGAGCTCTGTCATCTCTGCGTCAGGCAGACGCTACTGGCTGAAAGTGAGCCGAAGCAGCCAGCGTCGGAAAATTCCACTTCTCGTGCGAAATTAGAAACAGAGGCGCTCACCAGGTGAAATAAAACCGCATAGCGCCGCGGCTGTGATTACTCTGTCCTCATTCTGAATGAACTAAGAAGTTGCATTTTGTTCTGTTCCATTTTCACGGTCTACAAGATGTGTCTGGTAGAGGGCATGGCTTCATCAGGAGCTTATTGCCGTGCCAAAGTCAAATATCTGCGTTTTTAATGCACACTGTTTGATTAAAAAGCTTCATTATGAGCACCAGAGTCCGTTCTTCTTGTGTGATGAGATCAGTCAGGATAGGGCACCTTGCCGACAACCCTCGAAGGTTCGTCCTGTCGGTACCCGCATGGTTCAATGGGACCACTCAGCAGTAGCACTCAGCATTCAGGCGACAGCCTGAAAATCTGAGTTGACTTTATCTTGGAAATGTTGTATTTGGAAGCACTTCCAGCCTGGCCGGGTTTGCGCACAATAAGCCTCTGTCATCATCTCCTCGCGATACTCCAATATAAACAGAGACGCTTGAGAGGTCGTTTGCAGTTTTTTCGCCCGGTCCCTCAGTCGCAGACTCATTTGGAGAAAGTTGAGAATTGTGCCCTACTCTGGGTGATGCGATCCAAAGTGGATTGCGACCTCGACAGTGGAATGGATGTGCGGTTTTCATCGACCGCCAGGCCATTGTTCTTCCCGCCGTACGTGAGAAACCTCGTCATTTCTCTCCCGCCAGTCCAGAGGCCCGCGAATCACGCCATCACTTACAGCCATTCACTTTGATGGAGAACAATCTTGCCTGGAAGCATCTCTGCTGAGCCTTGTTGTCAACAGAACGGTGAGAAAGTAAACATAATGAGTACGAACATAATGAATGGCCTCTTTCAGTCTCCGTCGACCACTTGACCAGCACTGATTGGAAGGAAGAGGAATGTGGGGTAGATGTCCGGAGGCACATCGTGACATTGGAATATTCATGGTGCACCACTGATGTAATTCAGAGCATATTTGAATGTTGGACAATTAGCTAATCCAAGCTAGTAAGAAGGGTTCAATGTTTCACCAGGTAGTTTTTCCCAAATGTCAGTTAATGGAACTCTTCCCCACCTCTGAATTTGCTTTTTTCTTTATATTCCTCAGCACCTCAGTTATGTAGACCTCCTTTGCAAAGTGTGCCTGGAAATCTAACATCACCCTCAGGTAACTAGTTACTACAACGTTTGTCTGATAAAGCCAATGAAAAGCATTTGTTCATGGAACGCTTGAAATTAATCAAAGCTAACACTGACATGGCAAAGCAGCAGTGAACTGAATCGCAGCACCATCTCTCTCACGCGGCTCGTGTGGAGGCAGCATCCCAGTAGGTGCACGTGTGTGGCTGAGATGAAGGCTGCGGAGGGCTGGGGGGGATGATGAAGTGATGCCTGATTGTGCAGCGCGATCAGATGAAACCCAGAAATTTGAATAAACGATCAGAGGGACGAGCTCCCTCCTGTTTCCGAGCGTTATTGATCGCTAACATCTGTGACGAATGCGTTCGCGAAACATCGTCCAGATTTCACAGTGCGGCAGTTTGCTGATTGTCTGGCAGAGGTTTTAATCTTTTCAGCGGCGCTGGATTTCCAGAACAGCTTCCAAGACGTTCAGTGCCCATTGTGATGCTAAGGCATCACTTGGTGAAATCCTGCAGTGCATTTATCCCTCTTGCCTATAAAATACAGATACCAAACCTCTTGAATTGGTCGTGTGTGTCTTCATATTTCATCTCTTTGTGTCTGTGACTGGCAAGAGCATCATCGACAGTTTTCTTTGTCTCCGAGTCGTAGCAGTTTTAAGCTTCTAGAGAGCAGTAACGTGGATTAGCCCAAACATGACTTTGTTTTTCCTATGTGACAACGGATCAGACTGATTGAAATTCAAGCCACGTGTAAGTCGTGTACACCGTGGACCACTGAAGATTCTCTGTGTGTCGTATTTCACATTGTATGTGTTCCGACTATAAAGTGAGGCAGAGCTCTAGGGGAGGGACCCTACAAAACATTGTGATAAATCCTGTTCAACTCTGAGTGGTGATGGAGACACACTCTGCTCCCCCTGCCTCGCAGCGCTAAGGGGTAGAGAATTGACAGCGATGGTGCCTGCTGAATGATTGCAGGCTCAGAGGATTTTCTCTCTTTTTTTTTTTTCTGATGAGCTGTCATTGGCTGAGTATGAATACAAATGGTATTTGATTGGCTGTCACAGCATTCAGAGGATAGGGGATAACAGCTGTGTGCGTCAGAGCTGCAAATCCTGCGCTCGGCCACTATCTGTCCCGTCTGACTGTGTGTGTGTTTGTGTGTGTGTGTGTCCGCAACGAGAGAAAATTCAAGGAAAATGTTTGCAGAGGCCTCAGATAAGTGGAAAATATACAACATGCACCCGTTTTCTGTTTGTTTTGGGGTTTTTTTCAATGTGATATGAGGTACGGGTGAAAATAAAATTGTACGGTTTGCTTGTTATTGCATGTAAACCTCTGTTTTTGCCTCTTTCCCCCCTACTTAGACTCAGACGCAACAGCTTGATTGACCATACGTTGTCCAGGTCAGCTACCACTGCTGCCTCGTGCGATGCGGTCAACAAGATTTAAAATGAGACTTGGGAGCAAAATTGCCGAGATTTGTGTGGAGATGAGATGTTGACACGGCAATTGTTGCTTTCCACTCCCTCCCGACCCTCTCAGATGAGGGACAGGTCGGGGGCAGTATGCAGACAAGCAACACTTCTCTGATTGAATCTGATGCTTCACCGCCCGGGGAAGTGTTTGCAACCCACCTGGGGAAGTAGAAAGGAAAGTTGGAGCCGCTCACATTCATTTAATGTTTGTTCCCGTGGTCTGCTCGGCAACTAGATAAATTTTTTCCTCCAAAGATGGAAAAATTCATCGCCACGTCATTACTGCGAGGTGGAAAATGTTCCAGCATCAGGCACGAAAAAGAATTCACTGTGAAAAGTGGAATTGCGCAACTTTTGGGGAATTTTTAGATGAAACGCACACCAAAAGCATTTATAGATTAGAGGGTGTGTGTCACGAGATCAGCTTCCCAAATCAAAGCAGCCGTTATCGCTGCCTTGAAATTGTAATAACATGATAGTTTTGTTCCCTGTCAAAATGTATCTCAGCCTTGCTGCTGTGTCGTATTCGAGCTGGGAATTAATTCTCCTGTTTTTATTTAGACTGGGATGAAACCTAATTAAAGGAACAGCACATTGTAATGCCGTCGTCGAAACTGTATGGATTTGCGATGCCTTCCTCTCAATAAAATAAGATTAAAGCAGAGGACCACAGGGGAAATGGGAAGCACAGACTCGGGGACAGAAGTAATTAGAGCGGAATACAGGTAAAGCGTAGATGTTCTCGTGGCCCCGCATCGCTTATTTCCCCGGGTCCTACTCCGTGACAGCTGCGCTGCAATCAAACAGCGGTTCCAACAGCAGTTTGATTGCACCAACAGCTGCAAGCCGTAATCAGAGAATACATATGCAACTATATCTTCATGCGGTCCCCCACTGGCGTGTTTGAGGGAGCTGTCACTCATCCATCATCCGTCCGTCTGCTCGCTCCGCCGTCCCCCGTCGACTTGCCGGCGACACGTCCGACGCGTCCTTGTCCTTGTGTACTTGGCGGTCGAATCCTCTTTGCGCGCACAGGCCCCGCGTGGTTGCCGTCACAGCACGGGGCTCGTCGCCGAGCAGCGGCGCAACATTGTGCCCCGCGTACGTGTGCGTTGCCATGGCTACAAATCGAGGCGGATGGGGAGCGTCGAGCGAGCAAAGGCCGGGCGCCTCGCCGCGGAGTTCTGCCTTCCACCGATATCTGCTGCCATTTCCTTGCAGAG